>JAKUCM010004888.1:0-31349 GCA_023374145.1 Lepidium sativum
CACACAACACATCTTTCTTCATTTGTACTTCACACAGCCCGATTCTGTTGCTTGACCAAGGCTAATGATATTACTTTTTCAACTTAGGAATGTAGTAAACATGATGAAAGAAATTTTGCTTCTTTGTTCTTAAGTATAAAACAAATAGATCCCCGTCCTTCAATATCAATTTGTGAGTCATCCCCGAATCTTAACCTTGCCGGTTATACTCTCATCAATAGCCACAAAGAACTCACAGTTTTCACACATGTGATTACTAGCCCCATTATCGAGATACCAAGCTCCTTTTGAATCCTGATTTTCTTCAAACAAGCTCGGGTTTACTTTATTCTCATTCAAGAATACTTACTTCATGCATCATTAACACATCAGCCTTTTGTGTGTCATCGCTACTTACCCTCCTCGGTTTCTTGCAATTTCAGCAATCGATCCGGGCAATTTACTGCATAATGTCCTTTCTTGTCACACTTAAAGCAAGTTATGCTTGATTCAAGTAAACGGCCAGGAAAGTTTGAGGCGTAGTGTCCTTGCTTCTACACACCTAAAACATGTGACCCTATTTTCTCGTTCTTTGTCACCCATTTTCATATTCCAATGGCCGATTCTGGGTCCGTACCGGATCGGTTCTTCGTCCTCTTCCTCTTCCCACCAAACCGACCCACCCTCTTCCTCTTCCACGACCACCACAATTACCTTCTTCATAATGAGTGTACATTAGCTTGTCTTTCTCCTCTTGTTCATCGTCCTCAACACCAATCCCTTTCTTCATACGCTTTCAATCTCCAAACAATATCCTCGAAGCTTGTTGTCTTTAGATCAAAGAACTTGTTCTATAAGAGGCAACAATGTGTATGTATCTTGTCCGTGGTAAACTCTTCAAAATCTCTTTACAAGTTTTGTTCTCTTCAATGTTTCACCAAGTGAAGATGTTTTAGATGCAATTTATGAAAGTTTTCCCACGAACGAATCGATTGTGTCCGATTTTCTTTCATTCTAAGCCGATCAAATTCTGTCATTAGAGTTGAAGCCTAGCTTCTTTGACACGTTCAGCTCCAACATATCTCGTTTTAATTGCTTCCCAAACGGATTTTGCTTGTTCTAGCTCTCCTACCTGCAAAATCAAAGATTCGGGTATCGATTGGAACAATAAACGCGATAGCCATATTATTCTTCTTACCTGAATCCTCACCCGTCTCAATTGCTTCCCATACTTTGTTTACCTTGAGAGCAATCTTCATTCGTATAGCCCACACCGTGTAGTTGTCTTTTGTAAACATAGGACACTCTTGATTTGCGAAGAGCTTCCTCCAACCTTCATCGTGAATGAACCCTCACCGCTCGTGTTTTCTCCTTCGACCTTAACCTTTTTTCCATCCTTAGCCATGTTCTTTCACTGGCTCTGATACCAAATATCGAGTTCAATTCGAGCTTAAAACGTAAAAGTATGACTCGACAAACACAAAAGCAATAATAAGAAGTCCGTCTCTTATTAATCTCAACAAGGGAAATAATTCAAACCCTTACAATCCAATAAATTCTCTCAACTAACTAAATCTCATGTATCTATCTTATATATATACTTATCAACAAAAACCAAATCAAATAAGGAAAATATAAAGTCATTAAACCAAACCAATAAACAACCTAAACCAAACTAACTTGGTTCTCAAGCTATCTCAAGCTTATTCAACAAGCTACACATCTTTGGATGCTTATGCTTTCGTGGTTGCGACAATATGCTACTCATAAACTCTATGATCGATTATTGCCCATGTGCATTTATAGGATACTTTTAGTCTCAGAGTGCCTACTATTGTTTACATCAACCAACATGTCATGTTTATACATCTCTCCATGTTCTTTTTTTAGAAAACGAGTTCCCTTTGCTAAACTCCAAGTCACGCCCCCCAACATCACAATCCAATGAAATGGATTTGTCACCACCTATGCAATTAAACTATACCACTTTGACTTATTCCTAACCACGGACCCCGTGGTATGGACCTTCACCACAAACAACATTCACCTCCATCCACCATCACAACTCAGATATTGCCGTTCATTTTCCCTCTTCTCCCTTCTTCTTATTCTCCACCACTACTCTCTTAGCCAACTGCTCCACCACAAAACGAGTCTCGTACCTCGGCTCAGCCAAATCGACTACTTAACTGAGGCTGTTACCCTCACTTAAATGAACCTCGCTCGCACCAAGCCTCACCATAAAACTTAAACATTGGAGTCCACTAAATCGAAAGGTGTCCACATCTGCACCACCTCAACCACCAAATACAAACACTCAAGATGCAAAATAGAGCAAAAAATAACATTCATAACCAAAAACAAAGTGTATATTAATGTTGCAGGTCCAATCTCCAATGATGAACCAATAACAATCGTTCAAACCGCTAAAAGATGGAAGTGGAGACGTGCTGGATCTATGGAGTTAGATGCATAAATGGCTAATCATTCTTGGCATCTAGTCCCAACTGAACTCACGATCAAAATGTCATAGGCTGCCGCTGGATGTGCACAAAGAAGTATCAAATGGATGGAACTCTTGATGGACATAAAGCATGCCTAGTTGCAAAAGGATACATATAACATATGGAGTTGACTTTGCTGAAACCTTCAGTGCAGTTATCAAGACACAAGTCAAATTACTACTCGACATTGCTACATCAAAATCATGCTTGATGAAGCAATTAGATGTTAACAACGTATTTTCTACAAGGAAATCTAACTGAAGAAATTTTATATCGCACAACCACTTGGTTTTGTTAATCGTGATCACCCTGACTATGTATGCCGACTTCACAAGCTTATCTATGGTCTCAAATAAGTATCACGATCATGGTATATTTCTCTTAAAGCTCACCTCCTCCGATCTATTTTGTATCTTCATTGCAGATACATCACTTTTCATCAAGGCACAAGGCTAATAACCCACCTACGTCTTAGGATATGTTGATGACATCATTATCATCGGCAATCATGATGCCACAGTATTGCAAGTTTTCAACGACTTTGCTCAGCGGTTCCCTATTAATGATACGACGAATCTACACTATTTTTTTTTTGGTGTAGAAGGTGTTTGTACGATGACATGCATTCATCTCATGCAGCAAAAATACATACATGATCTTCTCACTAAGTACGACATGAACTATGAAAAATTTGTCTCCACACCTCTTCCAGCTTTGCCTCAGTGATAACAGTGTTTTTACTATCAAATAAACGTACTGCTATGTTTAATCAATGTAGTATAGCAAGGTGGTAAATCCAAGTGGGCAAGCAACTAGCAATCATAACACAATCAAACTCAACATAATCCAAGCCAATTGTCAATAAAGGATAGATTTCAGTGCAAGTTAGAACTTGGTAAAAACATAGCATAAAAACAGAGTGCAAAAACAGAGCATGAAACAGAGTGCAAAAACAGAGCATAAAACAGAGTGCAAAAAACAGAGAAAGGTTCAAAACAGAGTTTTAGACCAAAAACAGAGCACAAATAGAAACACTTAACAAAGGAAGAAAATGAGTTCTTGAGGGTAAGGATCAACGATCAAAGCATCATTAGGGATTCCAGGCTTGCTTATCAACCTATTTATATGATCTCTAGGCAAGGGATCACATCAATCACATTCATTCTCATACAATGAGACCTCACTTAAGCTACAACCAGACTTGATCCTCATCAACGATTAATAGCTTAAGAGGCATTAAATCCAGACCTAAGACAGTCTAATAACATCCTAGACAATCAATCTCTTGAGCTAGGAAAAGTTATCTCAAATTAAGCTCTTTCAAACATTTACACAAACACCTTGTGGGTGGGAAACACCAAAAAATCTCAGATTTCAATTGATCAAAGAGAAATAAGCATTAAGCTAACTTATACTGAAGATATCTAAGCCTATTCAACTCTAAACAAGTCTGTAAATCCCTAGATCTACCATAATCTCACCATTTCCTCAAGAACCCTAATGGATCTACTCAAACCTCATGAACAAAAACACAAACCCAAAATTTGAAATTGTTAATATCAAAAGATGGATCAAGATGAGATGAACAATAATGATTAAAAACAGGAATTCAAATAACCAAATGATCAACAAGGATCTAAGATGCAAGGGGAGAGATTACAAGAGAAAAAGTAGAAAATCTTTTTGATTAAGAGAAAGATTTAAACGTGGGTCCACTGGTTAATTACATTAAGGGGTATTTATACTCCATTCCCCTACAAAAACCCTAAAAAGTCAATTGTGGACGAAAGACACTCGACCAAGTGGTGGTCGAGTGCCTTGGTCGAGCATCTCAATTTCATGCCAAATCTTCAAGATTGTGTCCTGAACTTTTCCTCTTGACCGATTGATCCATCCTTGAGTCTTCTTGTAGTCCAAGAGAGAGGAGAATAATAAGCTCTTGAAGTACCTAAAATCCACCCTTATGTAATGTATGCAATGCTTGATACCAAATACGCATAATGAATTTAAAAGACCCTAAAACGGTGATAATACTGTAAATATGAATGCAAAATATGCTAGATGACGCCCCTAAAAGCGTTAAAATGCAGCCACATCAACTCCCCCAAACTTAGTATTTGCTTGCCCTCAAGCAAATGCATAGAGCTAAGAAGGAAGAGAGGTTGCTGACAATGGGAACATCTCACCTCAAACAAACAACTTATCAAGCTGAAAACCGTAATCCACATGTGAACCCCTAATCCATTGTACAGACCACAATCTAATTACATCAAGGCATATTAACCGAATACTCCCTAGTACTTAGCTGGACTCTAAGAAACATAGATTTGAAATCTATTTCTAAAAGTGCAGACTGCAAGAGGGGCTATTGATCAAAGATCTTGGGATTCAACTTCCCTAAGTTCAGCTAGACTTTATTAATTTAGCATTTTAGTCACTTCTTATTTCAACTCCTATTTCTGCTTGAACTCACGTTTATTTGCTCCAGCTTTCTCAGTGAACACAAAAAAGTACAGGTTTATGCACAGTCCCGATCCACCTTAGGCGTCAATGTATTAGCTTCCTTAGTGAACACGAAAAAGTACGGGCTTATGCACAGTACCGGTCCACCTTAGGCTACATTAAAATGGTTTTATCAATGAACACGAAAAGTACGAGTCTACGCACAGTCCCGTTCATCTTAGACCATATTATGCGAGCTGAGTTGTAAGAAGGATGTTTTGATCTTTTTCAATGCTTTTCTTTCTACTTAACTAGCTGAACTCAAGGAAGGATCAAATACAATGCATCTCAAGCCCTTAATTTGGCAAAAATTAAATCCGATTATGAGGAAACAAATCTGGTCATTTTGAGATACAACATAAGCACCAATTTCTAAGGCAAACGATCTACCAATCAGTGTTCAAAAGGAAAGAACGCAAGTCCAAGAGTTCACTATGGTTACTAGCCAATCAACCTAGCAAGACTGTCTATCATTAGCAAGATGATTCCCAAAACTCTAGACTCAATCCTATATGAATGCAATGCAGCTACATGAACACTCTGTATTTGACTGATGCTTTTTTCATGAATGCAATGCAGCTACATGAACACTCTCTCATGTCCAATCTGAGGCATGCACTCCTACACCTAACAAAAGCAAGGAAACAGTTATAATGTGACAAAATTCATTGCGGAAAAAAGGAAAAGGGAATCAATTTATCTTTAATGCCATTTATTTAATATTAAATTTGAAAGATTTGATTTGATCCTCATTTTAATTCGAATTTGAGACGATTTGAAAAGATTCCCCATTTTAATGCAATCCTCATTTTAATGCAGCGCATGCAACGTTGAAAATTAGCAGGTGCATTACACAAACCGAATGACATTCTGCTATATGCAAATGTGCCATAAGGGCAAGTAAAAGTCGTTTTTTCCTGATCATAATGATGTATAGGGATATGGAAGAATCCACTATATCCATCAAGGAAACAATAATATGAGTGATTAGCCAGCCTCTCTACCATTTGATCAATGAAAGGTAAATGATAATGATCTTTCCTAGATGCATAATTCAACTTCCTAAAGTCTATGCACATCTTATGCCCTGTGACAGTCCTAGTGGGAATCAAATCATCATTCTCACTCCTAACAACAGTGATTCCTCCCTTCTTGGACACACAATGCATAAGGGATACTCATTTACTATCTAGAATTGGGTATATCAACATCTAGCAATTTTAAAATTTCCTTCTCAACAACCTCTTTCAGATTTGGATTCAATCTCCTTTGAGGCTCCCTGCTAGAATATGATTCATTGTCAATGTGAATTCTATGAGTACACAAATCAGGTGAAATTCCTCTAATGTCGGATAAGGAATATCCTAAGGCTTTCGTAAACCGTTTCAATTCAGCAAACATCATTCCTAACTCATCATCATTTCATGCATCATTCACAATTACCGGATATGTTGAGTTTTATCGGGATCTACCAAATCATGACACTCGACCAAGGGCTAGTCGAGTGTCTTGGTCGAGCGTGGACAATCTGTGGTAAGGTCAGGACACTCGAGCAAGAGGTGGTCGAGCGTCATGGTCGAGTGTACAGTCTCAAATATATTTTCCCCCTTTGAAGGCTTATTGGAGTCTAGTAACTTCTTGTAAGCCTCTATTTCTAAATGAATGTACCCATCATGACCATCTTTCGTCAAAGCAGTGCTATGGTGATCTCCTTCCACTAATTCCTCGAATATTTGCTCAGAAAGATCATCTATTTCTTGGAAAATAAACATCTGACCCTCATAGTCGGTTTCCTCATCACATCACTAATGTTGAAAGTCATTTTGAAGTCCTTTCCCAAATTTAGTTCAGTCTCCCCTTTGGGTACATTAATTACTGCTCCTGCGGCCAATAATGGTCTTCCAAAAAGTAGAGGGTCTTTGGGCTCATCTCCCATATCGAGAACCACACAATCTGTTGGGATTTCCACTCCTCCAACTTGAACCGGTAAATCCTCTAAAATGCCATGCGGAATCCTTACTGATTAATTAGCTAAAACCAAAGAGATCTTACAGGTCTTGTACTTATCAAACCCCAAACGCTTGGCAACCGAGAGTGGCATCAAACTGATCGATGCCCCTAGATCACATAAGCAGTTCCTGAACGTGAGGAGACCTAAGGAACATGGGATTGTCAACATCCCTGGATCGTCAAGCTTCTTAGGTATGCCTTTTCTCTATATAATAACACTGACCTCATGTGTGAGCACAACCATCCCCTCAACCTCTTGTGTTCTTTCTTTGACTGCATCTTTCAAAAACTTCTGGTAAGGAGGCATTAACATGAAGGCATCCAATATTGGTATCTTCACCTCAATATCCCTCATTTGTTTCTCAAAGAGAGCCTTATACTTTTCTGCAACATCTTTCTTGAATCTCTGTGGGAAAGGAAGTTGGGGTTTGAAAGGGGATGAAGCAAATGACTTTGGTTCTTTCTGCAAATCGCACTTTTTTTGAGGTTCAAGAGGCTACATTTGACCAAGAGGTGGTCGAGCGTCTTGGTCGAGCGTCGGTAGTGCTGATTTTTGTCTGGTCTTCGACCAAGTTATCCTTCCCAGCCTGAATGACACTATACTCGGTGTCACTTGCATCCTCGACACGGATCAATAACTCACGACCACTATGGAGTGTAATGGCGTTGGCGTGATATTCTTTGGGGTTCTGAACAACTTTCCCAGGTAGTTGTCTAGTGGGTTTCACAGTAGATGATGAGCCTTGCTGATTCTCCACATACTTGAGGCGGGCATTGAGAGTCTCAAACTCGCAGTGGAGGTCATTATGGGAAGCCTTGATAATTCTCCACACACATGATCTTGGGGATTAGCCACATTGGTGTTCCTGTAGGAGAGGTTTGGGTTTGATTTGTAGTTGTTGTATGGCATATAATTGCTGCCTTGATTCTGCATGAAACTGACTTGCTCTACTTGATCTTCATCCTCAACAACGCGTTCTGCCTCACTAACATGATGAACCTATTTTTGATGAACTGAAAGCAACATATCCAGCTTGTCTTGAATCACTTTGAGTTCCTTCATACTAACCATGTCAGGATCAGCTGTACCCCGAGTGGTCCGATCATAGTATTCACTGTACTGCCCATATGCTTGGGCTAAATTCTCAACAAGCTCCCAACCATCATCCACATCCTTATACCGAAAGTTTCCATTAATTGTAATTTCTAACAACATGTGAATCTTGGGAAGAACACCCCTGTAAAGAGTACTAAGGAGTGACTCGGTACTGAACCCATGATGATGGTATTGAGATTGATACATCTTGAACCGTTCCCTTGCCTCAGAGAATGTCTCAGAATTGGTTTGCTTGAAACCGAAGATGGAATTGCGAAGTTTTGCAATTCTGGAATTTAAGAAGAATTTACCTAGAAAAGCATGCTTGCAAGCGTCCCAAGATGTAATAGACCCTTGAGGCAAGTGATTTTCCCATAGGTGAACATTATCTCCAAGAGAGAAAGGAAACATCCTCAGCTTCAAAGCATCTTCACTAACCCCATTAATCTTGGTCAAACTGGTTAGTCTCTCAAACTCATCAAGATGGTCTAACGGATCCTCAGATGGCAAGCCATGAAATTTACTATTCTGTATTGGAGATCATACCACTGTTAATCTCAAAGTTGTTATTGGAATTGGCAGGTGGAACGATTCCTTGGCGCTGAGTGTGAATACTTGGAGCATCACCAACTTCAATGTGTCGTGGGCGCCTAGTATAAGGCCCTAGCTTAGTAGCTTGTGGCTGGTCTTCCATCTCAACCTAATCGTGAAGATCCTCATCCAATCTATGTCGTTACACCCGCAAATGTTCATGAGGTAACCGGTTAATGTTGTCCGAGTAGGGGATGAGATTTTCACTGCCTTTGGATATGGTCTGCATGCAAATGGAATTAAACAACATATATGGACACTCGACCAAGTGATGGTCGAGTGAGGCGGTGAGCGTTCTGGTAACAGAGCAGATCACAGCGCTTGAGTTGTGTGTGGTCGAGCGTCGTGGTCGGGTGTTCCTGCAATACAACCAAAACCCAAAAACAAGATATAATAAACAGGATAACGAGAACACATACTAGAACTTGGTCTGAGGAAAGTGATAACTCTAATTGTAGCTAGCTAGAACCCATTTCGCAACGGTGCCAATTTGATAACAGTGTTCTTACTATCAAATAAAACCTACTCCTATGTTTCATCAAGATAGTAGAGCAAGGTGTCAATCCAAGTGGGTAAGTAATTAGCAATCAGAACACAATCAACTCAACCTAATCCAAGCCAATTTTCAATAAGGGATAGATTTCAGTGCAAATTAGACTTGGTAAAAATAGAGCATAAAAACAGAGTGCAAAAACATAACATAAAACAGAGCATAAAACAGAGTGCAAAAATAGAGCAAGGTTCAAAATAGAGTTTTAGACCAAAAACATAGCACAAAAATAGAAACACTTAACAAAGGAAGAAAATGGATTCTTAAGGGTAAGGATCAATGATCAAAGCATCAATAGGGGTTCCAGACTTGCTTATCAACCTATTTAGATGACCTCTAGGCAAGAGATCACATTAATCACATTCATTCTCATGCAATGAAACCTCAGTTAAGCTACAACCAGACTTGATCCTCATCAACGGTTAATAGCTTAAGAAGCATTAAATCCAGACCTAAGACAGCCTAATAACATCCTAGACAATCAATCTCTTGAGTTAGGAAAAGTTATCTCAACTTAAGCTCTTTCAAGCATTTACACAAACACCTTGTGGGTGGGAAACACCAAAAACTCAGATTTCAATTGATCAAAGAGAAATAAGCATTAAGCTCACTTAAAGTGAAGATATATAAGCCTATTCAACCCTAAACAAGTTTGGAAATCCCTAGATCTACCCTAATCTCACCATTTCCTCAAGAACCCTAATGGATCTACTCAAACCTCATGAACAAAAATACAAACCCAAAATTTGAAATTGTTAACATCAAAAGATAGATCAAGATGAGATGAACAACAATGATTAAAAATAAAAATTCAAATAACCAAAGGGTCAACAAGGATCTAAGATTCAAGGGGAGAGATTACAAGAGAAAAAGTAGAAAATCTTTTTGATTAAGAGAAAGGTTAAAACGTGGGTCCATTGCTTAATTACATTAAGGGGTATTTATACTCCAATTCCCTACAAAAAACCATAAAAAGTCCACTATGGAAAAAGTCAATGTTTTTGTTGACGAAAGGCACTCGACTAAGTGGTGGTCGAGCGCCTTGGTTGAGCGTCTCAATTTCATGCCAAATCTTCTAGACCATTTCCTGAAATTTTCTTCTTGACCGATTGATTCATCCACAAGTCTTCTTGTAGTCCAAAATTCTCCATAATAAACTCTTGAAGTACCTAAAATCCACCCTTATGCAATGTACGCAATGCTTGATACCAAATACGTATAATGAACTTAAAAGACCTTAAAACAATGATAATACTGTAAATATGAATGCAAAATGTGCTAGATGACGCCCCTAAAAAGTGTTAAAATGCAGACACATCACTCAGCTTACGCTCAATGATAGTGTACCACTTCCAAACATCTCCAAGTATAGATCTCTTACCAGAAGCCTTCAATACTTATCATTCACACGACCGAATCTCTATTACGCAGTGCGTCATTTATCACACTTCATGCACCAGCCACAAGATACACTAGGGAGCTGTAAAACGAGTGTTACCCTACTTAGTTGGTATGTCTACTGATAAATTGATTTTAGTATCAAATACATAATACTAGATCATATCATCGTAGTACAATAGACTATTAATCCAACTAGGAGTGTAACTAACATTCAAAACACAATTAACTACTCTAACCCAAACCTATCTGAGTAATTTGTATGTAACAACATATATCAAATTTGAAAATAAATGAAAAACAAAGCAAACAGTAGGAACAAGGTGAAAATAAAACAGAGTAGTGAAAACTAGAGCAGTAGACAAGCAAGCGGAGGGTGATGAGAAATCACGTTCCTGAGGAATGGAAAGCATGGATCAACAAATCATTTAGATCTTACTAGCTGCTTGACAAAACTCAATAGAGTAAAACTATGGGCAGTAAGCTCACAGGACAGTGAATCCACTCTCGTGGCAAACAAACTGGATATCAACAGACCATGTCATCACATGCATTAAACACCAATCATGTGCTAGGATATCTAAGAACATATTTCAACTGATCAGAGTGAAATAAGTAGTAACAACACCAAATCAGATGAAATCTAAGCCTTCCTAACCTCAACCAACCTATAAAACCTAGGATCCACGCTGATCCAACCCATCCTCAAGAGTCCTAGGTGAACTACTCAAAAATCATAAGGTAAACAACAAAAACAAAAATCACAATAGACAACATTAGTAGTAGACTCGAGATGAAAGAAAGAACAAGATTTTAAAAAACCAAAATTTGCATTCAATATACAAAAACATAATGTTTTGTTTTGGAGATTATAAGAAAAATAGTTGTTGCCTAAAAGAAGTAAAAACTTGGATCTCCACTTTCAGTCACAACCAACAATATTTATTATGAATTTAGCTAAAACCTAAAGTAACTCGGCCTATCTACATGGGTCAATTGAGTAGTTAGTTTTGATTCAATTCGGCTCATCTGTTGTAGTGGCCTATCAAGTTGATTGGTAACAGATCCACTCGAACGTTGGCTCGAGTTGAAGATCGAGTCCGATCTCGAGTGGGAGGCTGAGTTGGATGTGGTGGCAGTCGAATTTGACATGGCAGTGATCGAATCGCAGTTCGAATCGCCGCTCAAGTTGTAGCTCGAATCGTTGCTCGAGTGTACATCCATCCCCTCCTTATACCCATTTCACTCAAGGCTTGTATTTTTCCTTTTCCACATACCAATATCATTTTCTCAAGCCCCCTTTTTTCAATCATAAATTTATCGAGAGGGTTCATATATTGTGACTTCTAGCGGTTTGGACTTATGTAATTACAGTTCTATGTTCTTTTTCTTCTTATACCATAAGACTTATTCTTTCTCTTCTTTTTCATTGATCAGAACATTTCTTATACTTTCATTACCCAAAACCTTTGATAAAATACTTCTTATACTTTCAGACTTTTCTCCTCTTAGACTATCTTTACCTTAGATCTTTCCTTTTTATTTTTTATTCTTTTCATTCCCTTTTCTGCTTAGGCACAATCATTCCCGCACCCAGAATTGTAACCACCTATTCCTAACTGGTTCAAAAGTCGTGAATAAGCATCTACATGAAGTCATAATCTTGTCAGTTCTCACCTAATACTTTATGCCAAGTTTAAACCAAAAAGAATGCCTCACATAACACACAACAAGCAAATGATGGTTTGAAAAGAGGTATAAGGCATGGTGGGATCCTACTTGGATTAACAAGATAGATGCATGAAGGAAAATGAAATCTCAAGTATTTTGTGCAATCAACAAGTTCATGTTCGATGCATAGACTCAATAACTGATTGTCAAGGTTATAGTTATCACTTAGCAAGGAAAAACATGAGATCACAACATGTTTCAATAAATTCATGAAACTCAAATTAAACATTTCTAGCATGGTGCATTCTTAACATTTAGAACTAGCTGAGATGCACACGTGAAACAAGAAGTCATAAACGGTTATATTCTCTTAATTCCCTTGCGAACTCTAGACTCAATCTTACATGAATGCAACTACATGACACTCTTTATATGGATTTCTGAAAAACAATTAATTTTTCTTTGGTTTTATATGTCTTATATGCAACGCAATGATCAACGATGCTGAAAGAAAATCTTTTTTTCCGATTTTCAATGCCTTAAGTGATATGCATGAACTATATGGAAAGTCAAAACTAAAAAACACATTAAAACATTAATTTCCTTTGGAACCCTCCCCTAAACATATATCACACGGTCCCTTGTGTGAATAAAAATCCAAAGAAGCATCATAGACCAACAAGTGAGAGCAAATAAAATGAAAATGCAACGGTATTTACAATAGAGTCGGAGTGTTACTCGACTCGACTTGGCTGACACGAGAGATGGCTTGAGTGAGCTTAACTCGTGTGATGGTACGAGTGGGTAATGACGGTGACTAGGTTGGCTCACTCGGCGTTGTACACGGGTAACTAACTCGAGTCAAGTCTTTTTCTTCTTGTCAGAGAACTGAACTCGGCCTTGTGTTGGGTTGCTTGGTCGAGTTGATTTCAATTTTGGATGTAGCTTCCTAATTGTTGTCAAAACCACTGATTTAAATAACATCACCCTTAAACCATTCTGTAGATCCCTGAAAATCAGAAGTAAAACAAAAGCAACGAAAGAAAAATCATAAAAACTTAATTAAAATATCTACAAGGATACAATGGGATTTCCTCCCAAGTGAGCTTGTTTAAAGTCATGAGCTTGACTTCTCACATCCATTAGACTTAGGGTGGTTTAGAGAAAGGAATTGAGGTCCCCTCCGAAGTGGTTCCGACAACCATGTAGAGCTTGACTTTCTGCCCGTTCATTGGAAGATTGTCTCCTTCCTTGCTAACCAAAGTGATGGTTCCACAAGGAATAAGCTCTTTGATGTTGAAAGGTGATAGAAAGATTTTACTCTATTTTCAAATCCTATTATACTGAGATATCGATGTAGTATAATAGGTGTCAGTCCAACTGGGAATGCAATTATCAATCAGGATGCAGTCAACTGTTCAAATCCAAGCAAATCAGGGTGAATAAGTTTTTGATGGTTTAATCTAATTAAACACAAGTTTAATCAAGCAATAAAATAAACAGAGTAAGCTACACTAATCAAGTCGAAACAATTCAATAAGAAACTACGCAGTAGATTGCACAAGTGTAATATAATGAGAAGACAGATCCTGAGGAACATGTATCACGAATCAGCGTATAGCTTAAATCAACTAGGGGCATGACAACACTAAATATAGCGGATCTCTAGGCAGCAAGATACAAGGAATTGAATCCACTCTCGTGGCAAACAAACTCGACTAAGTTATTAACCAGCCCTATTGCCATAGGCGTTCGATAACTTAAACGGGATAAATACACAACTTGCTTTACGCCGATTCACACCTTAGACGTTCGATCTCTCGAGCCAAGAGTGTGAATCTCTAAGGTTGGTTCGGTTAGACATTCTACCAAACACCTATCGGATGCTAAATCGTCTCACAACGAGCTTCAGTTGATCAGAATGAAACAGGTGATGAAAGCACCTAATCAGATGAGATAATATTTCTAACCCTCAAGCCACCAAGAAGATTTAAGATACATAGCAACCTAACCCATCCTCAAGAGCCGTAGGTAAACAACTCAGAATTCATGGCATATATGTTCACAATGAAAATTGTTGTAGATGGCATTATTAATAAACTTAAAGTCGTATGATGAACAAGATAAAAGGGAAACGATGATTGCATTCAAAACGAAATTCAAAAGCTTAAAGTTGCTTCTCTCTCACAATTACAAAGAAAAAAGGCTGGCGCTAAAGAGTAGTGAGAAACCTAGATAGATTGTTTCTTGCAGCCTCCTTGAAAAATATAAACCGAGTCTGGTGAAATCTTTGGCTAATTCAGCCCATCAAAAAGATCCCAGCCTGCAGTGAAATCAGCGTCAGTCTGGCCCAAATATCTGAAAGGCCTACATGTTTGAAATCAGCGTCAGTCTGGCCCAGCGTCAGTGCTAAGAAGGAAAAGATGGTGCAGACACTGGGAACACCTTGCCTTAAACAAACAACTCAGTAGGCCGAAACTAAAACCACAAATGAACCCCTATTCCATTGTAAAAACACAATCTACTCTTGTCAAGACTTAACATCCTAACCAAATATCCCTAGTACTAAGCTGGACTCTAAGAAGAACAAAGTTGATTCCTATTTCCAAAGGTGCAGGCCTCAAGAGGGGTTATTGATCATAGATATATTGATAAAACTTCCAAGAGCTTAGCAATACTTAATTGATTCAACACATTTATCATTTCTTGTTTAGGTTGATTTTGTGCTCGAACTCAGGATTCACCTAATTTACCTTAGGCATCAATATCTTAGCTTGATTCACCTTAGGCATCAATATTTTAGTTTTCTCAATGAACACGGAAAAATATGGATTTACGCACAATACCCGTTCACCTTAGGCAATATCATATTGGTTTTATCAATGAATACAAGAAAGCACGGGTTTACGCACAATCCTTGTTCACCTTAGACCTTATTATAATGAGCTGAGTTATAGGAAGAGTATCTAACTTTTTTGTTCTATTTTTTCTAATTGACAAGCTAAGCTCAAGGAAGGATCAAATTCAATGCATCTCAAGCCCCTAGTTTGGCAAAATTAAATTCAATCTAAGAGGTAAGAAACCACGTCCTTTCGAGACACAACATAAACACAAGTTTCCAAGGCGAACGATCTACCAATTAGGTTTCGAAAGGGAAGAGACGCAAGTCCAAGAGTTCACTATGGTTACTAATCAATCAACCTAGCGCTAGTATCTATCCCAAACAAGATGATTCCCAAAACTCTAGACTCAATCCTAAGTGCAATGCATGAAAGGTTATAATTTTTTTCTATGCCGTGGATGATGCATATAAAACATGTGGAAAATGAAATTAAAAAAACAGCAAACATGATTAGTAGTACTCTAGGTCCTCCCCCGAACTTAAATCACACAGCCCCTTGTGTCGATAAAAGCTTGAAGAAGGTCCTAGACAAACAATAAAATAATAAAATAAATGCAATGGTACGTACAAGAGGAGGTCTACGCTCTTACCTCAACGAAATAGAGACCATCCTGCAGGATCCATCTCCATGGATGTATCGTCGAGTGGTTGCAGTTCTAGTGGGATATGGTGCAAGTGGGTCCAAGAAATTGAACACCGTGTGGTGTGTCTGTGAGAAGTCCTGCGATTGCACTGTAGTGTCTGCTAGATGTGGCTCGGAACTTGTACTTCTCCGCTTCCTACGTCGACGTCGGTGCAACACATGACCTTTTTCCCCTTCAGCGATGGATGATCTGTGAAAAAGTGGTTCCATGTTAGCTGGGGTCTGTTCAACTTCATAAGTATCTTCAATCCCAATAGGCTTGAGCGATTTAAGGTCAAAAGGAGATGGCTGATGCCTCGTCTGCTGCTGCTGAGGCTGCGCTAATGGCCTATGAATATACGATGACGCCCTGCGAGGTTGCTCTGACGTCGAGCGCCTTCTGGTCTTTGTGATGTTGAGGTGGAGTGTCAGCTTAAAGTTGGAGTCTGCACTCTGTATGCTGGAGATATCAAGTCTGTATCTCGTCGAACGTTGGACGTGCATATGAAAATATTGAACTTATCCATCCGGCTCTTGATGTGCTTGTTTTGCCACTTGCTCAATCTCTGCAGAAGGGGTATATGCTTGTGGGCGGTTCTCACTGCTTTTGGCATCTTTGAATCCATGTATCTATTGAAGTAATAGCATTCTAGCGTCCCGTGCTCCGTCTCAATTTGGACAGGTTCTTGTGCTCTCAACACTTGTTGGTCTCGAGTGCCCGAGAAGAGCTCGATTGGTGGTAGAAACGCGATGTTCCCTTCAAACCCGAGTGTCGTGTATTCTCAATTTAGAAGTTGTATGAACGAGTCGTGTTGCACTGCAGGGAGTGTAAACTGATATAACGAGAGTCCTCTATGTTGCCCTTTCTTAAGATCTTGTGATGGAGGAGATATGATATGTCGAGCCATTCCGGGGGGATGGGCTTCAATCTCATATGCACACTACAAGCCTCCAGTATACTTGTCACGATCCCACCAATGCAGATGCTTGCGTTGTCTTTTTTCTGTACCAATCTTGCCCATTTCTTATAGCCTATTAATTGCTTCATCAAGGCTCTGGTGAATCTACGATAAAGACGTTTTTACGGTGTTTTCTCAAATACCAAACTGTCTATCTAATCAATTGTAGTACAGTATGATGTCAATCCACTGGGAGAGTAACTAGCAATCAAGATGTAATCTACTTATCCTAATCTAAGCCAGATTCGATTTAGTGAGCAGTTGTCTAAACTAGGTGAAAGCGAAATCCTAAAACACAATGCTAAAAACGAGACATGAAAATATAATGTAAAAAAGGGTTCTTGAGGTTAAGGATAAATGATTAAGGTATTCCTAGGGGTTCCAGACTTGTTTATCAACCTATTTAGATGACCTCTAAGCAAGGAATCACAAAGTAATCACATTCGCTCTCGCGCAATGGGACCTCTCCTAAAAGACAACCTGACTTGACTCTTGCCCAACGATTGGAAATTCAAGAGGCTTTAAGTATGGACCTTACAAAGCCTAAGAACACCCTAGACAATCAATCTCTTGAGCTAGGAAGATGTTATCTTAAATTAAGCATGTTCAAGTGATTCCCCAAACGCCTCTCGGGGGGGATTCACCAAGAGATCGAATTTCAATTGATCAGAAAGAAACAAGCATTAAGAACACTTAAATTAAAGAGATCTAAGACCTTAATCGAACATAAAAAAATCTGGAAATCCCTAAGTTTTCCCCTAATCTCACCCTTTCCTCAAGAACCCTAGACTAACTTACTCATAATTCATGAAGTAAAACATAGACTCAAAATCGAAAATTAATTGCATAAACTTAAGACTAAAAATCGTAAATTGCTTTGTAAAGATGGAGATCGAAAATTGCTAGAAAAGATTGTATATTAAAACTGGAAATTCTAGAACAATATATAGATCAAAAGATCTTAAAGAAAATGGAAAAATACTTAAAGAGAAAAAGGGAAAATTCCCTAGAAAGAAAATTGGGAAATTCCTTTAAAAAGTAAAAAGGAAATTTCCTTAAGAAAAGAAAATAGAAAAAGCCTAAAATAGTTGTTGGACTTGCACAAATGGGTATGGATGAGCCTTTTTCGCAGAGAAGCCCAAGAAGTCAATCTTCATCAAAAGTCTTAGTTCTGGTCCACAAATCCACTCGACCAAGTGATGGTCGAGTGTCATGCTCGAGTGTCAAACTCGAGTGTCAAATCTTCTAGTTCACATCTTAAATTTCAACTTTTAGGCCAGACGATTCCTCATTGGTCTTCTTGTAGTCCGAAATACTCCATGATAAGCTCCAAAAAGTGCCTAAAAATACCTTTTATGCAATGTATGCAATGCCCAACACTAAGAATGCAAATTATGCTTAAAAGAACCTAAAACAATGATAATAATGCAAGTATGAATGCAAAACATGCTAAATAATGGCCCTAAAATGTGGTAAAATGCAGACACATCAACTCCCCCAAACTTAGTCTTTGCTTGCCCTAAAGCAAATATGCATCGATCTAAGAAGGAAGAGAGGTTGCTGACAATGGGAACATCTTACTTAAACAAACGACTTATCAAACTGAAAAACCGTAATCCACAAGTGAACCCTCATTCCTTTGTAAGAACCAAAATTTACTTTCATCAAGGCTTAGCATAAAAACCGAATATTCCCTAACACTTAGTTGGACTCTTAAGAAACTCAGATTCGAAGCCTATTTCTTTTAAGTGCAGTCCGCAAGAGGGGCCATTGATCAAAGACCTTGGGATTCAACTTCCTCAAATTCAGATAGTCACTATGGATTAAGCATTTTCGATCACTTCTCAACTCCTACTCGTTTTTATTGGCTTCAGCTTTATCAATGAAACATGAAAAAGTACGGGTTTACGCACAGTCCCGGTTCACCTTAGGCATCGATGTATTAGCTTTATTAATAGGACGCGAAAAAGTACGGGTTTACGCACAGTTATAGACCGCCACACATCATCCAATTCTGCTCGATCAAAATCCGGTCCATAGTTCTCGGACTCGGCTCTTGGGAACTTGAAGAGATCTCGAAGTGCTCTGAAAGTCATTCGATAATCTCTTCCTCTAATTGCAAAGAAGATGTAACCGCCACCTTGCCTTTCTTGGAGACTCTCGTTTTCTGCATCGTATAGAACGATCTGAACCGTCGCCAAAAACTGTAGAGTCTCCTCCTTGTATGCTCGTTGTGGATATTGCACAAATGTAGACAGCCCACAGTTTTGTAACATGAGATCCACATCTTTGGCTATTCCCATTGCGGTCAGTGCCTCCTTGTATGGATAGCGGGTCCCTATGAAGTCCATCCTCTGCAGATCGTTGAGTGCCCTTGCCGAGTTGTGCCTTTCTTTCATCTCTTTCTCTTTCTTTCCAGCAAGGATTATCTCTCTTGCCTCTGCAGCCTCTCTCTCGCCGTATCCATCTTCACGAAGTGTCTCTTCAACGAGGTCTGGATCCATATAGTCCTCATCCATGTACTCTCTTCCTTCCTCCGACTCATTCTCAGATTGAACTTCTAACCTTCTCTTCTCCTTTCTGCTCGGTTTGTTCGTGCTTTTAGAAGACTCTCCTTCGGCAGGATTTCTTCTCAATCGAGCATTATTCTTGGCTCTAAGGCGGAGGAGGTTAGCCTTGTTGGTTTTGCCGTCAGTCATAGTGAGAGTTGATCGGAAAAAGAGTAAGTGTTGCGACGCTCGACCTTGACACTCGAGTTGAAATGGTCGAGTGTAGTGGATGGACAGAGAGAGAGACGATTTGCTTCTGTAAAAGAGAGAAAAACTAGAGAGAAATGTTAGAGAGTGTATTTCGTGTTAATGAAAGGAGAGAGGCTCCTCCTCCTTTTATAGAGGAGGAAAGACAAAGGGGGAATCTTTTCAAATTCAAATTTTGAACTTGGATTAAATCAAATCTTTTGAATTAAATATAAAAGATATTGCATTAAAGAAAGATTTAACCCATTTTTCGGAGTAAATGTCTCCCCTTTCTCAGCTTTTGGCAGTTATAGGCTCGGAGGTATATGAATAAGCATGATGGTGGGACGCTCGAGCCTGATACTCGAGCAGGTTTGGTCGAGTGTCAGTTTGCCAAGTGATGGCTGACACTCGAGTGGGACACTCGACCAGGCGGGGTCGAGTGCTGTCCCATCTTGTCGGTTCCGACCCCACCTGTCCTATTTGGGCCCCATTTTCCTGTAAAAGAGTACAAAAAACCTTCCAAGTGCATGTAAGACGAAATAGATGAAAGTAAAAATGAAAAATAACAAATATACGTAAAGAAGTTAAACATGCTGAAAAAAATCGAATGTATATAAAGAGGATACCTTTGGGATTGCCTCCCAACTGCGCTGTTTATATTCTCAAGCTCGACTTCCTCCTATTTATTGGAGAGGAGGCGGTTCATCGAGCAGAACAAAGTTCCCTCGGGAATCATGCAGTTGGCCAAATAAGGCTTAACTCAATGACCGTTCACAGTGAATCCTTCCCCATTGCTGTTGGCCTAAAGTGACTGCTCCATAAGGTAGAACTTGCAGTACTTTGAACGGACCAGACCACTTTGATCGTAGTTTTCCGGGAAACAGCTTGAGTCTTGAGTTAAAGAGAAGTACTTGATCACCAACTTCGATTGTCGTGAGCTGCCTTGTGCGATCTTTGTATGCTTTTGAGCTATCATATGCTTCAAGTCTGATTTCTTCAAACTCATGTAGATCCATCTGCCACTTTTCTTGTGCTATCTTGATATCGAAATTCAGAGTTTGGTTGCCCAAATTGATTTGTACTCTAGCTCTACTGGCAAATGGCATGACTTCCCATAGAGCAGTTGAAAAGGTGTGCGTCCAATAGGTGTTTTGAAAGCAGTCCTATAGGCCCAAAGAGTATCATCTAATTTGGCGGCCCAATCACGTCTTGACAGCCCAACTATCTTCATCAAAATCGATTTAATTTGTCTGTTAGGGACCTCGACTTGTCCGCTGGTTTGAGGATGATATGGAGTTGCCACTTTGTGTTTAACCCCATGTTTCCTAAGCAAATTCTCGAAAACCTTGTTGACAAAGTGGGATCCTCCATCGCTGATCACAACTCTTGGTACACCAAATCTAGGAAATATTATGTGTTTGAAAAGCTTAAGTACCACTTTTGCATCGTTTGTAGGAGCTGCAATAGCTTCTACCCATTTAGAGACATAATCCATAGCAACCAGAATGTAGCTGTTCCCTAAAGAAGGAGGTTTAAATGGTCCCATAAAATCGATTCCCCAACAGTCAAACACTTCTATTTCCAAGATCGAATTCTGCGGCATCTCATTCCTCTTGTTTATACTACCCATTCTTTGACAGCAATCACATCTATGATATAAACTCTTGGCAGTCTTTGAAAATCGATGGCCACCATAACCCGGATTGAAGAATCTTCTGTGCTGTTTTGAATGTAGCAAATTGTCCTCCATAAGTAGATCCATGTAGTGCTCCAATATTCCCTGACTTGACTCCTCTAGGATACACATCTTCTGAATAATCCATCAGACCCTTGCTTGTAAAGATAAGGTTCATCCCAGAAATACTGTACTCACCTAACACGTTATACCAAGATTAAACCGTAAAAAAGTCTCACAATCACACACAAACAATGTAGAGCTCGAAAGGAGGTAATGGTCAAGGTGGGAGTCTACTCGAAGTAAAATGTTATAATGCAGGATGGTGAAAGGAAATCCGAGTATTATGTAATCCAAAAGTTCAAACTCAATGCACAACCTTAACATTCATTTTAGGTTATAACTTAGTAAGGAGTGGCGTCTAATCACAGCAAAATTCTGCGAAGTAATGAAGTAAAGATTAAACTTTCCTAGCTAGTGCAATCTTACAATTCGGATTGGACAGCAAGCAGCAAACAACATTAACTCATGGCAGTGAATTTAGCAAAAAATCAGCAAGCTTGCAAGGTGAAATCATCATAGTCCCCAATGTATAACTAGACTCGAACCTAAATGGATGCAAACTACATGACACTCTGTTTTAGTGTTTTACAAAGGTTTTACGATTTTGAGTTTTTTTTTATGACATACGTGTAATGCAATGTAAGATATGAATGCCTAAAAATCAAAAATAAGAACAAAGAAAACATGATCAAATGATGCCTAGAATCCTCCCCCAAAATAAAATCACACAGACACTTCTGTAAATAAAAGAATGAAGAAAGATCTTAAAACCAGGTAACACAATACAAACATGCAATGATATATACAAGATAAGTTAAAGGGTCGTACCTCAGTGGCGAAAAGAGACCAATCCAACGGGATCCATGTTCATGATGTCATCCATGAAATTGATTCTATTGAGGACTTGAGTGTACACACGAGTGGAGCTCGAGTGCTGCTACAATGTGTGTGGGTTAAGCTACGAATGATGCCTCAATAGTGAACTCGAGTGAGCTCGTGTGGACTCGAGTGTGGTGGAGTGGCGGCTCAAGTGTGACCGAGAGGCAGCACGAGTGTGGTCGAGTGACGGATTGAGTGCATGTGTGAAGATGGGGAGCTCGAGATTGGAGCTGAGTTCTCTTAGCAAATGGGGGTTCACTAAAACAAATTTTAATTCTTTTTTAAAAGGGAAACAAAAAAAAAAACGAAAATTGTTAAGGATACAGTGAGAGTCTGGTGGGTTATCATGACTGAATCGACTAGATTATTCCACCGTTAGGGTCTGGCTTTAGCCACCTGTTCTAGTCCATAGCAGAAATTGATCATCTTTTCACTGCTCACTAATAAATTTAAACCAATAGCAGCAACATAAAAAAATCGATGAAAATAATTACAAGGATACCGTGGTATTGCCTCCCAAGCGCGCTTGTTTATAGTCACTGAGCCTTACATTCACACCCATCATAGATGCGGTGGTTCATCCAGGAGAACTGAAGTTCCCTTGGGTTTAATTTTGTCAGACAGGTTCGACTTGACTCTCTGACCATTTACTGTGAAATTTTTGTCGTCATTGTTTATAAGAGTGATGACTCCATATGGCAACATTTTCATGACTCGAAACAGACCAGACCATCACGATTTCAATTTCCCAGGAAACAACTTAAGTCTCGAGTTGAACATTACCACTTGGTCATCTGGTGTGATCTTCTTGGGTGCTATCTTTTTGTCGTGGAATGATTAAGTCTGTCCTCCTCCAAGTCATTCAAGTTTAGGACCCTTTTCTCTTGAGCAGTTTGGAAGTCAAAATTTATGAATCTTGTTGCCCACATTGCCTTGTACTCTATCTCAACAAGCATATGCCAAGATTTTCCATACAGAAGCTGGAACGGAGTTCTCCCAATTGAAATCTTGAAAGCCGTTCTGTAAGCCCACAATGTGTCATCCAACGTTACTGTCCAATCACGTTTTGACACCCCCAACAACTCAAGCTAGAATAACCATGATCTGTTTGTTTGAAACCTCCACTTGACCAGTGGTTTGTGGATGATAAGGCATAGCTACCTTATGCTTGACTCCATTATTCCTCAACAGATTCTTAAACACTTTATTGATGAAGTGGAAGCTTTCATCACTGATTACAACCCAAGGTACTCCAAATCTGGGGAAAATGATGTTCTTCAATAGCTTGATGATGACCGTAGCATCATTAGTCGGACTTGCTACAACTTCTACCCACTTTCGAGATGTAGTCCACTACAACGAGAATGTAGGGATTTCCATGGGATGGTGGGTTAAATGGCCTCATGATGTCGATTCCCTAACAGTCAAATATCTCAACTTCTAGAATTGGGGTTTGTGGCATCTCGTTTCTTTAGTTGATACTACCCATTCTCTGACATGGATCACATTTAGAGATGAAGTTCTGAGTATCCCTGAACACAGTCGGCCACCATAACCCTGATTGTAAAATCTTCTGAATAGTCTTGAATGTGGCAAAATACCCACCGTAAGGAGACCCATCACAATGCTCCAGAACGCCCTGAATCTCTTCTTTAGCTATTCACCTTCTTAATAAGCCATATGCTCATTTCTTGTACAAGTAGGATTTATCCCAGAAGTAGTAGTTGATATCTCTGAAAAAACTTTTTCCTCTGATAGGAATCCAAACAGTTAGGCACTTCACCAACAACTAGGTAATTGACCAAATCTGCATACCAAGGTAGAGTGGATCCAGCTAGCTTTTTGCTGATTTGAGAACGATTTTCTTCTGCTCCTAGAGTCATAAGTTGCTCCTTTGGCATCGAGTCATCAATATGGGTCGAGTCCTCAATCATCATTTGCGACAGGTGATTTGCCACTCCATTCTCTACTCTAAATTTGTCCACAATCTCCAAGTCAAACTCTTGCAGCAGCATTATCCATCTCAGTAATCTGGGTTTAGCGTCTTTTTTCTTCGTAAGATATTTCAGTGCTGCGTGGTCTGTGTGAACAATAAAATTGGATCCCACCAGGTACGATCTAAATTTTTCAAATGCAAAAACTACAACAATAAGATCCTTTTTTGTGGTTGCGTACTTGATTTGGGCTTTGTCTAGAGTCCTGCTGGCATATTATATCACGTTCAACTTCTTTTTCTCTGACCGAGGACTGCTATAACAGCAAAATCGCTTGCATCACACATGATCTCGATTGGGAGATCCCAGTCTGGAGCTTAGACTATTGGAGCATATATCAACGCCTCTTTGATGTTAAGAAACGCTTCGAGACATTCAGGCTTGAAGCTGAACTCGACCTCTTTTCATAGTAGGCTCGCCAGGGGCCTTGCAATTTTGAATAAGTCCTTGATGAATCTTTTATAAAACCCAGCGTGACCCAGAAAGCTTCGAATATCTTTCACTATCTTAGGGGGTTGCAGCTGAGCCATGACCTCAATCTTTGCTTCGTCAACCTCAATACCTCTTTCAGATATCTTGTGCCCCAACACTATCCTTTCCTGAACAATTAAGTGGCATTTTTACCAGTTGAGCACAAGGTTGCTCTCCACGCACCTGCTAAGCACCCTGCACAAATTTGGCAAACAAGAGGAGTAGGAAGAGCCATAGACGGATAAATTGTCCATGAATACCTCAACTACATCCTAAATCAAATCCAAGAAAATAGAAGTTATATACCACTGAAATGTAGCAGGAGCATTGCACAACCCAAACGACAAGCGTTTGTAAGCAAAAGTGCCATAAGGGCAGGTAAAAGTATTTTTTCCAGATCATCCAGGTGTATAGGGATCGGAAAGAACCCGCTCTACCAGTCAAGGAAACAATAATACTTTTTACCAGACAATCTTCCAACCATCTGATCAATAAACGGCAAAGGTAAATGGTATCTTCTACTGGGTAAATTCAGCCTCCTATAGTCTATACACATCCTATGCCATGTTATGGTTCTAGTGGATATTAGTTCATCTTTATCATTCTTAACCACAATGATACCCCCTTTCTTAGGAATACAATGCACATGCAAAACCCACTTACTGTCAGAAATATGATATATAACATCAGCGTCTAGCAACTTAAGTATCTTTTTTTAACCACTTTTTTAAGGTTCGAGTTCAGTCTCCTCTCGGGCTCTACACTATAATGAGATTTATCTTCTAAGTGTATCCTATGCATGCAAAAACTTGGGGAAATACCTCTAATATATTTAAGAGTGTATCCTATAGCCTTTCTAAAACGTTCAAGCTCAGTCAATAGCATGCACAATTCATCATCACTCAAGCTATCATTGACAATTAGAGGATACGTAGAATTAGAGCCCAGAAAGGCGTACCTTAGCCCTGCAGAAAGTGATTTCAGTTCCACTTAGGGTGCCTTGAGCTCAGACCAGTTAGAGTGACAGCATGCGTAGTGAATGCACGTACTTGCAGCTCGAGTCTCTGACTCGAGTCTAGCTCAGATACACTCGAGTGTAGAGTCACTATTTTAGCCTCTAAACTCGGATAATCCAATTCCTTAATTACCACTAAACTCTTGTCTTACCAATGAGAATCCAACAGTTTTGCGTAGCATTCAACTTCCAGACTCAAGTACCCTTCAGCAGCTGCCTTTGTCAGAGCAACTTGCAGTTGATCTTCTGCAGCCAACTCTTTAAACAGCTCATCAACAAAAGTGTCCATTTCATGAACTAAGAACACCTGATGTTTGAAGGTTGGCTTATTAATCGCATCATTGAAGTTGAACTTCATTTTAAGATCAAGACCCAGATTCAACTCGATCACCCCATTCCTAACATCCATTAACACGCCTAATATGGCCAAGAAAGGTCTTCCAAGTAACAGAGGGTCCTTAGGTTCTTTTTCCATCTCTAGGACAACAAAATTTGTTGGTATCTCAACTCCCCCCATTTCACAGGAATGTCTTCTAGGATGTCGTGAGGGATACTCACTGACCTATTTGTTAGAATCAACGAGATTTTGCAGGACTTGTAATCAACAAAGCCTAACCTTTTTGCAACTGAAAGTGGCATGAGGCTGATTGAATCACCTAGGTCGCAAAGACACTTGTTGAATGATAAAGGACCAAGCGAGCATGGGATGGTAAAGGTTCCAGGATCACCAAACTTTTTTGGCATAACTTTCCTTTGGATTATGGCGCTAATATCATGTGTCAGTACGACCATACCCTCGACTTCTTGAGTTCTCTACTTAATTGCGTCCTTTAGAAATTTCTGGTATGGAGGCATTAACATAAAAACGTCCAGAATAGGAATCTTCACCTCAATCTCTTTCATCTACTTATCAAAGAGCGCTTTATACTTTTCAGTAAGTTCCTTATGGAACCTTTGGGAAAAGGTAATTATGGTTTATATGGTGGAAGAACAAAATGTTTATTCTTTTATGGGGTTCTTGTAGGTGAATGAGCGTTTGGAGTGCTAGGTTTGAGTTCAACTTGGTCTACTGTGTCGAGCTTATCTTCAGGTGTGCATTTTTCAGCAGACTGTAACTTAGAAAGAACTCCAGGTCGAGTCTCTGGCTCGAGTGGCTGATTTGCAGTGGAATTTTTTCTATGATCTTTGGGAAAATCCTCCCCTTCTTGAACCTTACTGTCCTCAGTATCCTATGGACTCTCTTCTTGAATCAGCAACTTGCATCCACTTCTCAGAGTGATGGCATTGGTGTGATACACTTTTGGATTGGGAACTGCTTTCCCTGTAAGTTAGCATGTTGTCTACACAGTAGAAGATGATGCTTGCTGACTCTCCACATACTTGAGTCTTGCGTTTAGTGTCTCAAACTTGCACGTGAGATCATTGTGAATGGCGTCAATCTTAGAGTGCACCTCTGTAAACTTTTGCGTGACTTCGGTAGCAGACGCTTTCTGTCCCTTTAGGCTCCCTTGGAGTAGGTTCAAAACTTCTGGTGGATGTGCAGCTGTTTGGTGGGGCGTGTGCTTCATACCCAGGTGGTATGTTTGCAGATGGATGGAAACTCTTGCGATATTGCTGGTTAGGGAAAAATGTATTCGACTAGGCGTGTAGGGGTTTAGGTGGGTAGATCTAGTCTTGGGGATTTGCCACGTTCTTGCTTATGTATGAGACGTTTGGATGTTGCTTGTTGTTGTTGTACTGCTTGTAACCACCTCCTCGATTCGGCAAATAACTAATCTCCTCAACTTGATCATCCTCCTCGTCAGGTATATGTTCGTCTTCAATCATGAAGTGGACATGTTTTTGTTGTACTTGCAGCAACATGTCGATTTTGTTCAATTTCATGTTCAGTTACTTGAGCTCCTTCCCACTGACTATGTGTTTGTCCACTATACTTCTCATCGTCATGTCGTTGTCCTCATTATACTGTCCTTTTGGCTTGTGCCATATTCTCCACTAGCTGTCAACCTTCAATGATGTCCTGGTTAAGGAAATTGCCATGGCTGGCGGTATCTAATAGCCGTTGGATGTTAGGGTGAACACCTCCGTAGAGATTATGTAGCAGAGTCTCAACAATGTATCTGTGGGCACAAAGACTGATATTTCTTGTATCTCTCCTAGACTTCAGCGAATGTTTCAGAATTCTGCTGGGGTAGAACTAGCGTTCCTCAACTTTGCAGTTCGAGAGTTGGAAAAGAATTTGGCAAGAAACGCAAATTTGCAAGCATCCCATGAAGTGATTGAGCCTTGCGGTAGGTGCTTCTCTCAGACGTGGGCTTTGTCTCCAAGAGAAAATGGGAATAACCTCAGTTTGAATGCATCCTCACTGACTCCATTGAGCCTTTGCAGTCTAAAAAGCCACTCGAATTCGTCCAAGTGATCTAGCGGATCTTCAGAAGGTAGGCCATGGAAATGCCTGTTTTGGATCATAGAGATGAGACTACTCTTGATCTCGAAATTGTTGTTTGTTATAGATGGAGGAACAGTCCCACGTCTCTGGGTGTGAGTGCTTGGTGCATCTCCAGCTCCAATTATTCGCGGTCTCCTCTGTTGAGGCTGGTTCATTGGAGGAATGAGTGTGTTCAGTTATGTGTCTGTGTTCATTATCACTTGCTCTGTAAGTGTTATTGTACACTTGGTTTCTCTGCACCCTTAACTCGCGAGGTAGTTGGTTAATACTGTCAAGAGGCTTGAGAAGATTTTAATATCCTTGTGAACGTGTCTGCATAAACTGAGTGAAGTCAAACTGAGCAATAGAATCAAGTTAAACGTACTGAAGGTTGAAATCACATGGAATAGAACACAAAACAAGATACCACAAATGAGTATGTAACGAAAAGTAAAAAAGAACTGAAAAATGTAACTAGAAAGATACTCATTTGGCAATGGCACCAATTTGATAACAAGATTGTACTCTATTGTCAAATCCTATTATACTGAAATGCCGATATAGTATAATAGGTGTCAATCCAACTGAAAATGTAATTATCAATCAGAATGCAATTAATTATTTTAATCCAAGTGAATCAAAGTGTAGTTTATCTAACAACCTATATCAATCGTTAAAATAAAAGTAAACAAGCAAGTAATAATAGGTGAGAATTTAAATGAAGCGGCAGACGAAAGAGTATTAAGTAAATTAACCGCAGGGTGAGAAAACAAGTTCCTGCCGACCCAGACGTAAACTCAATGGGTATCAAACTTAATACCCACCAGAGAATTATGGTTCAGATTTGTCAGATAAGATTTGGACTATTCTTCGGATCTTATCAATCATATTGTTAAACAAATAGAGATATAAATACAACCAGAGTTCAAAAAGTTTTAGTTGACAAAAAAAAAAAAAAGAGTTCAATTTACCATTCAACATTTCTTGTTCATGGGATGACCTCTTGCTCCCATACTTTCCAGCCACGAATCTAGATATGTTTATGGAAAAGAAATTACGTTAATGAAAAATGAACATTATCAAGAGATCAATGAATAAACAATATATGTCAATTTTATATAAATACCTTGGCTCTTCCAAGCATCATGGTTATAGCACTATATATTACATGAAAGACGGCCAAAAAGAAGATAAAAATATGTATTTGATGTAATGCATTCAGTGATATAAGTGGTACATAGTCGTCCTGAAACAACAAAACCGACTTGAATTATATACACAACATATAAATTTCATACAACAAGTTTAAATAAGAATGTTAAATATTACTTTTTCACATTTAACTGGAGCAGCGTCAGACAAAAAACGACGATGGAGAGAGAGAAGATTCATCATGTGATCTGTTTCCTTAAGCTTCTTATCATCAGATTTGCTAGGTCCATCAAGTGGACGACAAAACAACATTGCTTGGCCATATTTTGAAGGAATACATATACTCGCAATGTAGTTTTGACCAAATGTAAGTAGTAGAGAAATAAATCCCAAAACCATGAGCTCTACAATAGGTCAACGATGTTAAATGCAAACCAAATAAATTTTCTTTGCATCAAAGAAAAAAACAGTAAGAAAAATTTGAAACCATAAATATAGATCATATACCACTTTTTATCTTTTCAAGAGCTTCAAACAAGGCTTTCTTCCTCCTTCGCTCGAAAACCTATGAAAAAATTATAATATTAGAACGAGCTTAACTCATGTTTAAAAGGTAAATAAAAAACATATTTATATATTGCTTAATAATCACAAACATAACCGATATAAGATATTCTGACAACACCATTCACATTCATGACTAAATATTTGAAGCGTGAAGTTTGTAAAATTGATCATCCACGAGCAATCTATAACCAGTTGGGCGTGGATTCTGATGTTATATTAGTATCTAATTAAGCCACTTCCAAAAACTAGTTCAAGGGAAAAAAATTATTACATACTTATATATTGTTCAAGAATCTGTGTTGTTCTAAAACTAAAGACAAGAAAAATAATACATGAACAAAAATGTAAAAATTGTGTATGAAAAGACCTTTCCAACTTTGTGAATAATGAGTTCTAAGATAATGGAGATGAGGATGATAACACCACAAACTGTAGCGACGGCCCAAGTCGGAGTCTGATCTAGCTGTCTTGGACCTTCGTCTCCTCCACCTCCACCTCCACCCATTTTCTTAATCTGTGATAAATTATCTTTTTTCTTCTTTTTCTAATATTATTTTACAATATAATTGCAATATCAATGGAGAAGAGACAATTAAGATAGACGTAAGGGTTAGAGATATAGAGAGAGCAAAGGAAATGATGATGTTATCGTTGACATGCATGTGAAAATGGTAGAAAAAGTGTAGACAAATCTCGTGAGTTATTATTACTTTTGTTTTTTTTCTTCTACTTTTCTTTCTAATTTATTTCCTATTTTAAAGGTTCTCTGATTTGTTTCATTGGGAATGCGGAATAATTGGTGGAAAAATGTACAAAAAAAAATAGAGGCCATTAGCTAACCTAAATAGTAGTCGCTAAATAATGCTTATGTATGCGTTTCTATTATCATCTTTATCTTCCATCCTATACTATTGTAATTAATATCTAATCGAAAAAGATATAGTGACGCTTACTCTACTAATTACTCTTCTCTTTTGCATGATTAAAAACATGTCAAATGAAGTAAACACTAGCAACAACAACAACGAGTACATGTAACTTGTGTGGTACAGATGCAAGTATGTTTTGAAATTAGAGTGTAGAAATGACCATGTTATACATGTTGTAACATATTTTCCATGTAAGTAATGTGTAACGTATACATGGAGGGAGTGCAGTAATAAGTTTACATGTTTCTTGTCATCGTACATGTGGTACTGGAATGGTCACACCCCTACACATCAAATACATTACGAAGAAAAGACATTTACCAATAGTGAGAAGAGAGCAAGAACAATGAGGGAGAAGAAGACCAAAGTTTTTTACCAGTTAGTTTATGTTTTCTAGAAGAGGAAAATCAGGAGAGAGGATATGTATGACATATTTGATTTTGTCTAGATATGAAGTATGGAAAAATATCAGGTAAGATAATAGAGGTAAAATAGAGATTATTGGTACATAGTATGCTATGAGAGAGAGTGATGTTTCATATCTAATTATGGGAAAAACTACGTATATTGGCCAAATTCACCTTTTCAAAAGAAAATCAATTCACATAATTACTTAAAATGAGAGAGAAACGATTGAAATCGTATTCGACTGTC
>JAKUCM010004889.1:0-49439 GCA_023374145.1 Lepidium sativum
ACAAACTTTAGGTCACAAACTGACACATACGTAAATATGATTGTGTTACTGTATATGTAGACAGAAGTTCTTTAATTAACTCATGTAATAACCAGTTCCTTAAGTTCAGCTGCAGAAACAAGATCTATAGTTCACTATTCAACAAAAGGTTATCGAACCCATGCATGATTTATGCAACCCAGTTTCTAATACTACCTAAGTGACTTTCATTTAAGTATGAACTATTACAATCCTTGGTTAATTCTGGTTCATTCTCAATCCCGGTTATTGAGTTTGTTAGTTAGTTAAGGATTGATTAGTTCGTTAATCTTGATTCTTATTTTTGTTATAAGCTAAGTATGTACATTGATTATGATTAAGAAGAAATGAAACAATTGGATCTTCATCTTCTCTGCGTTACTTTCAGTGTAGACAATTAACAACTACTTGTTTGAGTTATGTCCAACAGACCAAGATTATTGTCTCTTTGTTTATCTATCAACAGTTTATCTGGTAACGACTATATAACTATGGTTAGCAGCTATAATTTTTTTTAATTATACAGCCTATGATACAAAAAATCATGGATATGTCATGGCTATTTGATGATTTTCTGTTTCTAGATCGTGGATATGCATGTAAAGATTTTTTACTAGTAATAAGACTTTCTAAACAACCCTAAGTTCAACTTCAAATCAAGCTCTAAACCCATTTTTCAAGTCCATTAAAAGGACTAATCACATTTCGACTACTACTAGAAGAAGTTATGATATTGGCTTCACTAAACAATTGTGTGACCGATGTGACTTTAATTTCACACTTCTTTCACATTAACCTTTGTCTCAAGACCAACGTTATGTGGAAACATATATTGTGATGATAATTCGTTTCTTTGAGTTGTTGGAAAGCAAGTTAAAGAAAAGATCCACTCCAACTTATTTTTGTCTCTGTATATCGCCTGACTCTTTTTAGGTTCACAATGAATCGTATTCCAAATATTCCACTCTTAGATCATATCACGTGTGTGACACAAAAGTCAGAAATGGTTGCGGAACCATTTTAATACTATAGAACATAAGAAGATACCCTTTTGATATACTAACGTATTATATATATATATATAATAAGAAAGTCATCCAAACGAATCGTTTCTCCATCTATAAATATCAAAAGACACACAGAAATAGAGATAATTTACCACAAAATGTACAAGTAAAAATGAGCCTTGAAATCGATCAAAGAGCTGTGGAAGCACTCCTTCGTGGTCAAGGATGTGCTACAAGTCTGAAGACACTTCTCCAAAACCCTAAAATTGGCTCTGTTTCTACTGAATCACTCCTTGACACTATTCTCGATTCATTCTCCTTGGTTCTCTCTTTTATGGATTCTCCTAACTCGTCACCGCACCATCATAACTATTCTTCTTCTCGAAACATAGCTGTTCACTTGCCTCTAAATTCATCATCAAACATGTAATATTACCAACACCAAACTAAACTCAAAGTTCATTAGTTTTAAAACTCAAACTTAAGCGGGGAAGTGCCTTTCGTAAAGTGGTTAAGTCCATCTCTGCAGCCTTCCCCACCAAAATTCAACTCCAAAAAGTCAGTCTTATCTCTGCGTAATATTGTTTGGAGTTTCAGGGGAGAATTTGAGATATGAATCGGGGTTATCTGTCTAAATGTTGACAAAAAAGTACTCTAGCTCAAAGAGACAAATACATGTTTAGTATATTAATGCTATGTTCTTAAAACAATATTGCAGAAAGATTCGTGGAGTGAAAGATACAGAGCGTTTCAGAGACGACCCGACTCTGCTGGAAGACGACGGCTTCATGTGGAGGAAATATGGACAAAAAACCATTATAACCTCTAAACACCAAAGGTTAGTTACTTTGGTAATTTGACAAAAATTCATATTATTTCTCTGTTCTTACAAAGACTCAGTAAATGCTCAGCTATATACGTATAGGTCTTATTATCGATGTACCTATGCGAAAGACCGAAACTGTAAAGCTGTAAAGCGAGTTCAGCAGATCAAAGACAATCCTCCAGTGTACAGAACCACTTATGTGAACAACCATGTGTGTAAAGTTGCAGTTACTGATGATACATACGGTTCCAAAATGATAAGATTTGACCAGGCTGTGTCTGATTTGGTTATGCCTCAACTTGAATCAGTTGATGTTACCATAGAGGACAACATTACAAACCATAACATGCCTTATGTTATGTCTGACTTGGTTAGTCCTCAACTTGATTTAACTGATAACCAAACAATAGCCATGGAAGACGAAGTCACAAACGATTTTTGGAACTTTTTAAATGATATTCTGATGGAAGATGAACAGTTCTCGGTGTCTCAAGCCCTATCATCACCAGAAGACATGTTTTTTGACAAGTTTTTTGTTTCGGATTAGAATCTTTCCCAGTTCTGAACAATATATCCATCAAGCATGTTCTTGTGGTTGAGACTGATGGATTCTTCATTTCTTCTAAGGTTTATGTTTTGTACTTTTGATTCATATGCGTCACCTTTTTTTGTTGCTTCAAATTTACGTTTCTGTATAATATGACGTTGTAATAGTTATTGTAAGGAGTGTATAAATTCAGTTCTACATCTATTTTCTTTGTTTAAAGGTACGGTTCCAAGATGATCAAATTCGAGATATTCGACCAAGCTTCCATGTTTGAATCGTTTGTGCCATAATTCGTATTAGTTCATCACCAAGAAACAATACAATATAATAAACCATGAATACACTGACATAATTATGTTCCCGTATTTTGGCTTCGAATGAATTCTCCCATGTGTGAGTTTCATTTCGTGCCTGTTGATTATTGACCAAAATCTATTTGTTTAATGGGTCATATACGTTTAAGAGACCATGATGAAGCCCACGAGCACTCTATCTTAGACCTAAAACGTAATTTATGTAAACGTAATCCCGTAAAACAAGTAGTCGTAACCATTTGAGAAATTCCTTAAATCTTGGTGTTATTTGTCATACATGTCACCTAAATTAGGTTCACAGTTTTGAAGCTAACAAATGAATAACTTTAAAGGTCACAAACTGACACATAAGTAAATGTCTGTGTTAATGTGGTATACGTAGTATGTAGAGAAGTTCTTTAATTAAATCATATAATAACCAGTTCCTTAAATAAGTTGAGCTCCAACAACAAGATTTGAAGTTCACTATTCATTAAGAAATCAATGATCCCATGATTTATGCAGCCCAACTTCTAATACTACCTAGGTAAGTTTCATATAAGTATGAACCAATGTGTAGTCATGTTTCAAAAGTAAAAAAGAAAACGGATCAAACATGCAAAATCATGAAATACGGAGATCATGGAAGGCCAGTTCTTATTTACATCGCTGCGTCTTTAATTATTATAGAGCAAAAAGAGTTTAATAACAGTGTATATGGAGAGCACGTGTGTCGCTGCGACTTGTTTAGTGACATGAAAGGTGTCGCTAATTTTTAAAGCGATTACAAAATACACTGCATAAAATTAGTGTTTGTTTTCTTTATATTTTTCATTGATGAAAACTGTTTTCTCTTTCTCGATCGTTGTCGCAACGATGTTAAATAAGAAGAGGGACGAAGTACATTTGCAGGAAATCCTCTTGTGTGCAATGCTGCATTGAAGTTCTTGATAAAGTATCAATACCCTCTTTCTTGTCTAGTTTCTCAAGTAAAGGTCCATACTTTGAAGACCTATTTGGTGAAGAAACTTGGAGGAAATTTGCACGTGAAGGAAGTGAAAGGCTGTTGAAGTGAAAATATACTATATTAGAAAAGTTTAAAATTCTTGGATAATAATATATAAGGACGTGGTAATCCTCCTCCTTTAAACTACCTTTTAGAAGTAAATTATGCCCATACTAATAGAAATGTAAGGTTTATCATTACTCCATTAATATTTTATGCACATACCACTGTCTTCAAACATTAAAATGGGCCCATTAATATATATGTTGATATATGAATTTTTTTCATTTTAACCGTCACATTGCAATAAACTAGAAAAATATACTAACTTTTACATAAAAATTTTAAACATTCTACTTATATTAAATTTAGATTTAAATCGTCAAAATTTCATTGATTAACTCAAATTAAATTTATTGTTAAGTGAATAACACAAAATGATATTAACAGAATTAATAATTTAGGGAATATTCCATAAAAGGTAGCTATTCTTACTTTAAACTTTGAACATTTTAACTCTTACCATAAATATTTGACATGGTTGGTTTAGCAATTAATCTCCCAAATTAATATTTTTGTGTGCGAGCCCACAAAACTACTTTTACAACAATAATTATTTTTAAAAACAATTAAAAAGTCCAAAATAATTTTAGAAACTACAAAAAAAATAAAAAAATCATGAATTATAAAATATTAAAATTAAATTTAATCACTAAATTAGAAAATAAATTAGTGATTATAAATTTCTAAAGCTTTATAAAGATTTGGAATTTTAAATTTCTAGAAAATAAATTAGTGATTATACTTGAGTTTAATATTTTAGGAATTATATTGGAATTTAGAAGATTTTTTCGGATTTTTAAAGATATTTTCGATTTTTAATAGAAGTAGAGCACATAAAAATGCTACATTAGGGGTTTAAATCACTAAATTAGTCATATTAGAGATTTGTTGTGGGAGTAGAAACATTTAAGGTTTAATGTGGAAATAACTACTATTCTTAAAATTTTTATGGGAAATACTAATAATTTATGTTAAATTATTTAACGAAAATTTTAATTTAGTTTTTTTTTTTTGTCAACAACATTCTATATTAACTCAGGTCACAAAGATAGGAAATTACATCAATAAGCATAAACAGATTCTCATATACGACGGACGAAAGTATCTGCTTTATGATTAAGATATCGTGGAATAACAAATAAAGATAGATAAGAAAACGAAGAACTTAGCCACAGAAACTCCTCCTGGTAGGGTATAAAAGTCGGTCATTCCTCTACACGATTTATTATCTGCAGAACTAGCTTACAATCTGTTGATATCATTACCTCCGTGATTTTAAGCGCCATGGGAGACCCCAACGCCCAAAGAACCACTTCAACCTCTTCATGAAGGGCAAAAAGACTTTGATGACCTCTTCTAGTTCCCGTGACCTTTCCTCCCACTGAATCTGGAAAGCAAAACAACCCCCAAACCCGTATGATGGCTGGTACCCTTCCAAGAAGCGTCCACAAAGCATTTATATCTTGTGAAACTTAGGTTAGCTGTTGTAGAGAAAACCAATGACGACTTTTAAAAGCCAGTCTTAACTTGTAAAGGTACTTGAAACTCCTTAAGTTCATTTCTAGCCACATACCATTCTTTATGATTTGGTGTTGCCTCATTCAGTATAATTCGAGGATCTATATCTTGGTTGGAAAAGCAAAAAGTATTCCGCGCTTTCCAAATATCCCAAATAATCCATGGGAACATGTTAGTGTCGTCATCATTCGGTACCCGCCAGAACATATAATCAAGATGATATCAAATAGATTTGCTAGAAAAAAAATTAGTCGCAGACGGAATACAAAAGAGGGCCCAAACTTGAATCGTTGGTGGACATTCAAAAAGGACATGATTAATAGTCTCCTGGTCAGCATCACAATGTATACATCTAGTATCCCAATTAATTCTTGTGTGGGTTAGATTCTCGTTCACTGCAGTACATCCCGATAAAGCTTGCCAAATAAAATGCTTAATTTTATTTGGACAGTTTAATTTCCAAGTCTTGCTATGCAATGCTAAAAATGTCGGACCAAATTGTCTCTTCTTTATCAAAGAAAAATATTTTGTTATGTGATACTCTGATTTAACAGAGTATCTCCCTGTCTTAGTAAAGTGCCAACCCCAGTAATCCGGTCTCTGTCTTCTAGGAATTGGGATGCCCAATATTAGTCTGACGTCTCGAGGATCGAAATACTGATGGACTAAAACTTATTTCCATGTTTCAGATCGTTGATTAATGAATTGGTCAATAGCTAAGTCCGGAAATAAGTACAGTTTCGACCAATATGCAGGCTGTGGAATAATATTCGGTATCCATGGGTCATGCCAGACCTTGATCTGCTTACCATCTCCAATCTTTCTAATTATCCCTTTTGCGACCAACGATCGAGCAGAGACAATTGTTCGCCATCCATAAGAAGGAGAAGCTTTCATTGTTGCCGTTAATGGGCATTGATCTTTGTAATATCTTCTCTTCATCACTTTAGCCAAGAGTGATTCTGGAAAATCCAGAAGTCTCCAAAATTGTTTAGCCAGAAGAGCCGAGTTGAAATCCTCTAAAACTTTGAACCCCAGTCCTCCTTTAGACTTTGGTTTACATAATTCTTTCCATTTTTTCTAATGTATTCCTCTGGATATTTTGGAGCTTGCCCACCAGCAATTGGCTATAGCCGAATTCAGCTTCATTATAAATATTTTAGGTAAACGATAACAAGACATTACATAAGTTGGTAGAGCTGTAAGAACCGATTTAATTAAGACTTCCTTTCCCGCTTTTGATTTTTTGATGACCAATTAGTTATCCTTTCATGAAGCTTGTCCCGCATAGAAGCAAAATCTTTCGTTTTGGGTCCTCCTATATTTTCCAGGAGACCTAGGTATGAACCCATTCCCCCTAATTTGTGTTCCTCTCAGACAACTTGTCTGATACAACGAGTATTTAAGGGTCGAATTCCTCAGAGAACCAGATCACACTTTTGACTTCTATCGAATCGCAAGCTATATCAATCAAAATAAGAGAAGTAAATACTAACAACTTAAACGCGAATGTAATCAAATAACTAAAGCAATCGGATATCGGGTATTCATTCAGGAGTTAGAACTCTTGTCAGAGAAACTATTCATGAACTAATCTGATCATATTCTTGGCTTGAACATAAATAAAGATAAACCAACTTTCGTTGAATCTACCCCTCTACTAATAATCTAAAGGTCCTAACTCTCGCTGGTTTCAGATTACAAGTAGGCTTTATCGCTTAAGTTCAATTACCCACAATCCAACCTAGCATCAGCTCTCGTTGGTAGTGAAGGAATTGCTCTTCTAATCTAATTCTAGTTCTTAAAAAACTTCTGGAAAGTTAACAACCTAAAATCATCGACTAGGTGATCAAGCTAATTTATGCATTAAACTCAAGTATTAGAAGGAGAATCATCTATTCATCAATCCTATTTGTTCCCTAGCAGTGAATTCTAAAACCCTAGAATTCCTAAATCCGATCTAAGATCTACTCACACATAGAACAATGAACCAAGCAAATCATGATGAAGTGAAACTGAAATTACATTATTAAATAGAAATAGGATTCAGAAATTCTTCTCAAGTGTGAAGAGATCTTCTTCCTAGCTTACAAACTCTCAAACTTCTGTACAAATCGTTCTTCAAAAGCTCAAAGAAGACTTCCAAAAATAAAATAGGAAAAGAGTATTTATAGGTTTCAAAACAAGAGCTGAAAAATCGTGAAATTAGGTTTCTTCGAAGGGCAACGATCGATCGATCCTTGTGTTGATCGATCGATCTTTGGATATTGAGTTGATTTCTCAGAATCCAAGTCGTTCTTCAGATCGTGCGCATATTCCTTGTTAAAGCACTGATCGATTGATCCTTTTGTTGACCGATCGATCCTTCCTCTCGTGGAGAATACCAGAAAATGCTTCAAACTTCTCCAAAGTCCACCTTCAGGCGAACTAAGGTTTTGAACCCTTGCAACTATGATAGAAAGCCGTTTGCTTGTTGCCAAACCCCTTCGCAATCAAAGTAGGCCGCATGATTCTAACTCTGAACGTTTTTGACCTGAAATCTCAATAAAACACAGGAGAATTCCCTAAATATAACCATAATAATGAACTCAAAACCGACAAAATATGAGGAACATCAATGTCCAAATTGAATAAATGATTTAGTAAAATTAATTTGTTGTCCAGATACTAGTTCATATGGTGTAAGTATTTTAAGATTTGTTGTGCTTCCTCTTTGGTAGCTTTGCAAAAAAAAAAAAAAGCTATCATTTACAAATAAAATATGAGATATAGCTGGACTAGCACGTGCAATTGATAACCCCATAATGAGTTTCCTTTGCTCAGTCTGTTTCAATTTGGCAATGAGAACTTCCGTACAAAGGAGAAATAGATAGGGTGACAAATGGTCCCCTTATCTTAAACCCCTATGAGGAATAATTCTTCCACCCGGGACACCGTTAATAATTACCTAATATTCAACACTAGGTATGCAATACATAATACATTTTATCCAACTTGCACAAAATCCTAGCTTTCGCAACAAAGTAGCTACAAAATTTTATTATACTCTATTGTATGCTTTACTAATATCCGTTTTTATGGTCATAAATTGCCCGTTCACAGCTTTATTAGTTCGTAAGCCATGAAGCATTTACTGAGCAATCAAAATATTATCTGAATTGAGATGCCCAACAACAAAAGCCTGACTGTGTTTCATAAATGAGCTTCAGTAATACTCTATTAAGTCTAATTTAGTTTAGATAAGGAATATCTACAATTCAAATCTAAAGTCAACATCTTATATATAAATGTAAGAGACACTTTCATTTTGACCGTGCTATAAATTTTAAGATAATATATAATATTAAGTTTATAAATACAATTTTTTATATGCTTAAGGTGGATTTTGTTACAAACTTTTATATAAAATTCACAACTAATTAAAATCTATTAAAAACAAAAAAACTAAAATTAACAAAATTTATCGGGTACAATTTTGGTTCTTGATTTGGTTATTTTTCGAGTATGTATTAAGATTTCCAACTACATAGATGTAGGAGCCATTTCTAGTATTTTGTTAGGTTCGATTCCCCTAATTCGATATTTTGGTTCTTTTGATCTAAGATTTATTTGGATATTTTTATTTTCTTGGATATGGTTTAGTTCGTTGTAGATCGAGTTCGAGTTCGATATTTTTATATAAAAATTCAAAACTAAATTTTTTTAATAAAAACTAAAATTTGGTTCTACTTTGGATTCGGTTTTTCAAATACATAGATTTATGACTCATTAGGGTATTTTGTCAGATTTTTTTCTCTAATTCGGGTTGATTTTATTCGCTTTTTAGTCCTCTAAAACAATATTCAAAATATCAATACGGGTTTCAGATCCAATTGAACACGGGTTAAAAAACAATCAAATTCCACACTATATCGTGGGTATAATCCTAGTAATTGTTTTAGAATAACAGCCTAAAAGTTAAATATGTCTACCTCTTTTTATAATGTGATGATTAAATGATATTTTTCCATTGATATATATTAAAGTTTTGATATTAAAAATTTTCAAATATTTATTTTGCATGGGTTCTCTCAGATATTTCAGGTCGAGTTCTGTAAGAGTGCGAACTCGATGTGCAAGCGAATTCATTGGTGGATGCTTGCAGGGATTCAGGTAATCTGATAATATCAAGAAAGGAAATCGAATGTGCTGTTTAGATTATATCCAAGTTATCCAACAATATGACTGAGACAAAGGATGTGTCGGATGTAAAAGACTTTCCATCGACTTGGTGTTTAGTTAAGATACGGTCTTTGTCTTAATTTTGCCTCAAGTGTACCGGTAAACGCTCAATAATGGAAACATGATGAATTATCAACATGTTAGAAGTCTTAACTTACGTGTGGTAGATTTTGAATGGATTCTCTTTCAGGAAAGCAAAATGAAGGAAAAATCCAATTGTTAATAATTAAAAAAGAACTCCACTAATAAATCATAGAAGGTCTATCCCAGATTATCTCTGTATGTGTTGACCACCTGACTCTTAGAGTCGCATTAAACCGAATTCGAAATACTCCAGTCCATTGGTCAGATAACGTGTGACCCAAAAGTCAGAATTGGATGCGTAGCCATTTTAATACTATAGAACATTAGAAGATATCGTCTTATTAAATATAGTTTTATCGTCTTTCTTATTAAGGATCATAACTTTATCGTATTATATCTGTCATTTTCAGTATGAAAGAATGCACAAACAAAAAAATCACACGAACGATTGTTTTTTTCATATATATATATGAATATGAGTTTATGTCAAAAGACACAAAGATAGATAAAATTATCACAAAACTCACTCGAAAAATGAACGTTGAAATCGATCAAAGGGCTGTTGAAGCTCTACTTCGTGGTCAAGGATGTGCTACAAGTCTCAAAACACTGCTCCTAAACCCTGAAATTGGTTGTGTTTCTACTGAGCCATTTCTTAACACCATTCTCGATTCTTTCTCCTTTGCTCTCTCTTTTTTGGATTCTCCTAACTCTCCACCACACCATGACTCTTCTTCTTCTCGAAACAAGTCTGTTCACTTGCCTCTAAAGTCATCAAACAAGTAAAGTTACCAACAACAATCTAAAAACTCTCTTTTCAAACAATGTTCAAACTCAAATATTTTAGATAACGGTCAACTCAAGATCAATTGTCAATAAGTGAAAAAATCTTTGTTTCTTATACCATAGTATAGAATTCTCTTTGTTTTCGATATTCTGTACAAAGTAAACAAATACACGTTTATGTAAGTATCTTATTAATACACACTTTGATCAAAACTTGCAGAAAGATTGGTGGAGTTAAAGATACAGAGTATTACAGAGACGATTCTCCGATTCCACGCCTCGAAAACGGCTACTTCTGGAGGAAATATGGACAAAAAACCATCAAAACCTCTCCACACCAAAGGTTAGTTACTTTGGTTATGCTCAAGACTCCGTAAATGTTGTGTTATCTTCTATAACAACCATGAAAACAGAGTATATGTATACTTTTATAGGTGTTACTATCGATGTACCTATTCGAAAGACCGAAACTGTAATGCTAGAAAGCAAGTTCAGAAGATCAAAGACAATCCTCCAGTGTACAGGACGACTTATGTAGGCCAACATATGTGTGCTACTGATGATACATATGGTTCCAAAATGATGCGATTCGACCATGTTTTGTGTGATTCGGCTATGCCTCAACTCGATTTTGAAAAAGTAGAGAATTCAACTATCACTTTGAAATACGATTTATTAAGCAATGTTCTTTTCTTACAAAAGAACTATTCTTGTTGGAATTATTCTACTCGAGAAACCAACATAAATCTATTTCAAAAACCCTAATCGATAACCTAGGCTCAATTCACTAATATCTCTAAAACTTCTCCCTAAGTTCTTAGAGAATTAGGTTTACAATTAACCTCTCTATTTATAGGCACAAGAGACAAACCCTATTGCCCTAAAATCTCTCCAACGATTTCCTTATCACAAAAAAAATATTTTTCTTTTTCTTCTCTTGATAAGATCTTCCAAATATCACAAAGAAGATATTTTTCTTTTTCTTCTCTTGATAAGATATTCCAAATATTCTCTAAATAACTTGAGTCTTCCTCTCCAAGTTATTCACCAATCCATCCCGTGACTTTTAATTATCAGTCACATGACCGTGACGTCCAACTCGTCTCACACGCATCTTCAATCTCCCCCTTTTTGGCTTGATGTGCATCTCCAGCAATCACGTTCATGTTCTCCATTTCTAACATTCAGGTTCTTGTTCTGTAATCACGTTCTTGTTCGAAATCAGCTTCCTGATCTGAATCAGCTTCCTGATATGCACGTTCTTCTTGTTACAATGCTCCCCCTCGAATGTCTCTCCCCCATAATCAGATATCTTGATCCATCTAGAGTCGATCTCTCATCTCCCCCTGCTTGAGTGCACATTGAGACAAAAACAAACAAGTGTCTGTCTAATCGCTAGGATTGACCAATTAGTGTACTAAGATACATAAGCACAATCAAGAATTAGAGTAACCATATGCCAATTCTATCACAACTGAGTTTAAACATAATTTCGTTTTTCAACAGACATTTGATCATCTAGCAGACTCCTGAGTGACCCAGCATTACAATCAACCATGTGAACAATTCCACTTAGCTTTTCATAAAATCAGTTTAAGATACGAAAATACCTTTTGCTGAGATTGATCATCCACAGAGAACCCATATTCCTTGAAGCACAACACACACTCTACTCTTTGAGACGTACGATCAGAATCAAGATCTTGGTGGCTAGACTTTCACACTGTCATGCCATTATCACAAGCATTTTTCAAAGCATTGAGAATATCAAACACATCAGGCAGCTGAAATTTCCTTTGGAGAGTCATATATAGTAACATATTCATACTTAGATGATCTAGGTATCCTTCTTGATCACATGACTGTTGCAACATCACAAGTACGGTATAATTACTTTGTTACAAGTTAATGTACCCTTCTTGATCATGTGTTTGGCAAATCATCACAAGTACGATACTTTCATCATCTGCATAAAACTAAATCAAAGATATCACTTGACTTCTCAACTCGTATACACTTTCTCTCCTCAGCTCTTTGACCTCATTCTCCTAATATTTAATATTTCAGTTCAGAGATCAGCTTGTAACAGCATGACAGGCAGCTGCTTTCCACTTGATCGATCAAAACTGATATATGTTTGCCTTTTTCAAGTACGTGCCATCCTTTTCCAGAAACAAGCTCCTGTCTCAAATCAGCTCAACAAAACCTCAAAACATCGTTTAGTACTCACAAATCCCAATTGCATTTCTCAGCTCCACAAAACGATTAAAAGACAGAGGTTTAGTAGACAAATCAGCCAGTTGATATTCAGTGTTCACATGATCAATTATAACCAGTTTCTCCTCAACAAGTTCACGAATAAAGTGATGACGAGTGTCAATATGTTTAGTTCGAGAATGTTGAACAGGATTCTTAGCAATGCTAATGGCACTTTGATTATCACAATAAACAAGCAAGGGTTCAGAAACTGTACCGTAATCAGCAGACATCTGCTTCATCCAGAGAAGTTGTGTGCAACAGCTTCCCAATGCAATGTATTCTGCTTCTGCTGTTGATAAAGAAACACAGTTCTGTTCTTGCTGAACCAGGCAATCAGATTGTTTCCCATGAAGAAACATCCACCACTTGTGCTTTTTCGATCATCAACACATCCGGCCCAATCTGCGTTGCAGTACCCTATTAAGCTTGTCGTCGTATCCTTCGTGTAGAAAATCCCACGACTTTGTGTTCCACTCACATACTTCAGAATACGCTTAGCTGCTTGGAGATGACTTTCTTTAGGATCAGCCTGAAATCTTGCACAAACTCCTATCGAAAAAAAGAGATCTGGACGACTTGCTGTCAGGTACAGTAACCCTCCGATCAGATTTTTGTATGATTTAGCATCTATAGATTTCCCTGATTCATCTCTTGAGAGCTTTTCATTTGACCCCATAGGTGTCTTTGCTGCCTTGCTGTTCTCCATTCCAAACTTCTGAATTAGATTCTTTGCATATGTGCTTTGATTCACAAAGATCCCGTCAGACGTCTGTTTTACTTGTAATCCCAAGAAGTAAGTAAGTTCACCATTCATACTCATCTCAAATTCTTGAGTCATGTCTTGAACAAACTTATCAACCATCGTCTGATTGGTAGATCCCAACACTAGATCATCAACATAGATCTGCATCACCATGAATCCTTCAATATTGTTTAGAGTAAACAATGTCTTGTCCACACTTCCACGTGTATACCCATGCTCAATCAGAAACGTGGCTAACCGATCATACCACGCCCTTGGTGCCTGTTTGAGTCCATACAACGCCTTGTTTAGCTTGAAAACATAATCAGGATGCTTTGGATCTTCAAACCCTTTGGGTTGTTCAACATTCACTTCTTCTTGAAGAAATCCATTTAGAAAAGCACTATTAACCATTCCCAACAGAAAACATACAGTTTGAAACCCATCTTGTAAACCATTCCCAACAGAAACCTGACAGACTCCAAACGAGCAACTGGTGGAAATGTCTCTTCAAAATCAGTGCCTTCAACTTGTGAGTAACCTTGAGCAACCAACGGTGACTTGTTCCTTACAACATTCACATCCTTGTCAATCTTGTTCTTGAAGATCCATTTGGTGCCAACAACGTTGACATCTTTAGGACGACAAACAAGAATCCACACATTTAACCGTGAAAAATTTGACAGCTCCTCCTGCATAGAAGCAATCCAAAATTCATCCAATAGGGCTTCTTTGTATGTCTTGGGTTCAATCTTTGACACAAAACAAGCATACTTGATCGATTCAGCAGCTTCTTGCTTCTGTGCCATGAAAGCCATGAACGCTGCATTCCCAGCAAGCTGTTTGAAATCAATCTGCTTTCCTCGTGTAACTCTCTCCTCCTGAATCTCTCCTATAATATCTTTAGAGGAGTGATTCCGATGCACTTGAGGAGGAACATCAACCTGTTCTGTAGATCGAACACCTGAACTAGACTCTACAGACTGTTGAGGCTCACCATTTTCATCAAGTTGCTGAAGTGTTAGCCGAAACGTGGAAGCATCATCAAAGACCACGTTCAGTGTCTCTTGAACTGTCAAAGTTCGACAATTATACACTCTAAAGGCTGTACTTGAACCTAAGTAACAAAGAAACATGCCTTCATCACTCCGAGAGTTAAACTTCCCAAGATGATCCTTATCATTCAGAATGTAGCACATGCAGCCAAACACATGAAAATAATGTACTGTCGGAGTTTTACCCTTCCACAACTCATAGGACGTCTTTGTAGTCCCTTTTCGCATATAGACACGATTGATGATGTAGCATGCAGTGTTAACAGCCTCTGCCCATAAGTTTTTAGGTGCATTACTTCCATGCAACATTGCTCTTGCCATCTCCTGCAATGTTCTGTTCTTGCGTTCAACAACACCATTCTGTTGTGGTGTTCGTGGTGCTGAAAACTGATGATCAATACCTTGTTCTGAACAAAAACGTTTGAATAGATCATTTTCAAACTCACCACCATGATCATTTCGAATGAACTTGATGCCTTGACGTTCATTTTTAAGGTGAAGTGCCAAGATCCTGAAGCTATCAAAAGAATCACTTTTCTCACGAAGAAAACGCACCCATGTGTATCTGCTGAAATCATCAATCAAAACAAGAATGTACTTTTTCCTAGCAATACTTTCAACTTGAGTAGGGCCCATCAGATCCATATGAACAAGTTCCAACAGACTCTTGGACCTAACATCCGAAACAGACTTGTGTTGCGTTTTGACCTGTTTTCCCATGCTACAAGGACCACATACAAACTGCTGATCTGTCTCAAGCTTTGGCAACCCTCTGATAATCTCTTTGTTAGATAACTGCGTCATAGTCCTAAAATTCATGTGACCTACACGTTGATGCCAAATCTGAGCTTCACTTTCTGATTTTGCAACCATGCAATATGAACCAGGAACCCACATGTAGCAATCATTTCCTGTACGAACCCCCTCTAAATGAATAGCTCATTTCCCATCAACAGCTCGACATTTAGTTCTTGTAAAAGTAACATCAAGTTCTGTATCACACAGCTGGCTGATGCTAATTAGATTTTCTTTTAGTCCATCAACAAGGAAAACATTTCGAAGTTTAGGTTCTGTTGAACTTCCCGTAGTCCCTTTGCCACGAATTTTTCCTTTAGCACCATCACCAAAAGTCACTTTTCCAACAGTAACCATCTTAAGATCTTGTAGAGAACCTTGTTCTCCTGTCATATGTCTTGAGCAACCACTATTAAAGTACCACTTGCTCATTGAGTTACAATTATCACTTCTCTCAGCTGTGAATGCTACTCTGCAGAACAAATCCATTTGCTTAACCCAAATCTGGTTTATGTTTTTACCATTGAAGGTAAACTTTCGTTGTCTCCAAATTCGCTGAACCCTAGATTGAAACTTATAACACTGATATCTCATATGCCCTTCTTTGCCACAATACCAACACTTTACTGGATGACCCCAATGCGATCCATAATACTGAGTCTTCTCAGATTTCCACCCTAGACCAACTCGTTGATGTTGATGTTGATGTTGTACTCCACCTTTTTGCTGCAAGGGTTTGAATTGATCTATATTCTCTGATGAACCAGTAGCCTTGATAAACTTCATCTCTGCGGATTCCTTCCCCTTATAACCCAAACCAGAACTATCATTAGATGTCCTTCCAACAGTCAATAGATAGTCTAAATCCTTTGTTCCATTAGACAACAATCTGATATGCTTCATCTGCTCAAACAATCTACTTTCCAGCTCTGCATTCTTAGCTTTGACATCTTTGAGTTCATTCTCAGCTTGTTGTAGCTTTTCAACAGCAACCCGTTTGTCCATCATCAGACGTTTATTTTCGTCTTGTGTTTTAACCCAAGATGTCACCAACATGCTTATCTTATCTTCTGTAGTCATATCAAAATCGTCATCAGACTCTGAATCGTCTGTATCAGTTCCTTGGTGTTTAGTAGAAATATGATTCTCACCAGCCTTTTGACCTTCACGAATAAGGTCTGCGTTTTCTACTTCTTCCTTGTTGTCTTCCATTTCCACAATGCCAAAATGAGCTACAAAGTGGTTCAGAATGTTATCATCCTCGTCACTGTCACTATCAGTATCACTCAGAGTTGTGATTGCTGATTTTTCCACTTAATTTAGACAGGCATTCATTCTTGGTATGTCCATATCCCTTACACTCATAACATTGTATAGCCATCTTCCTCTTGGCTGATGGACATGCAGATTTAAAGTGTCCATAACCTTGACATTCAAGACACTGTTTGTCAGCTCTGTAGTTGTCTCTATTAGCTGTTGGCTTAGTAGACGCCTGATATTCCTTCATTTTCTCTCTTTCAGCTTTCCAAAAGAACTTTTTCACAAATAATCCAACTTGATCTTCGAGATTTTCAACTGACTCCCTGTTGTGAGCTATTTTTTTAGATACAAGAGCAATACTCTTTCCTTAGTGGTCTCTTCCTTTGCTGTGATCTGAAGCTCATATGCTTGCATCATACCAACAACCTGATCATATCTCATTGTGTCAGAGTTCTGTGACACTTCTAGAGCTGATCGATGACCATGAAACTTAGTTGGAAGACATCTTAAGAACTTTTTAACCAACTTCTTGTCTTTGTACGTTTTGCCTAAGATCAGTGCTTCGTGTGCTAGAGCTGACAGCTTACTGCTAAATTCTTCAACCATCTCATCTTCACCCATTGTCAGATTCTCGAATCGTGAGGCCAAGATGTCAATCCGAGTTCTTTTAACACTGCTAGTACTCTCAAAGCCTACTTCAAGAATATCCCATGCCTCTTTTGCACTTTTACAGCCTTGTACTCTTTTGAACTGATTGCTGTGCAGAGAGCTGAAAATGGCTGACAAGGCTCTGGAATTCCATTTAGCATACGATTTCTCCTCTGCAGTCCACTGTTTTCTGGGCTTTGGGACAGTATCACCGTCTGCATCTTTGACAACAGGATGTTCCCAACCTTCTTCAACCGCAAGCCACACATCAGAATCAATACCCTGTATATGTTGAGCCATCTGGACTTTTTAGTGTCCATAGTTGTCTGGATCCAACTTAAGTGTTTTTGCAACGACTACTAACTGTTGCTGTGAATTCTCCATCTCGCCCTTAGGATCTAACACGTGCAAACAATAACAAACGTTATGCGGCGACCCGCTCTGATACCAATTGAAAAAGCAGAGAATTCAACTAACTGCAAACAACAATCGACTAGATTACTTTGAAATACGATTTATTAAGCAATATTCTTTTCTTACAAAAGAACTATTCTTGTTGAAATTATTCTACTCGAGAAACCAACCTAAATCTATTTCAAAAACCCTAATCGATAACCTAGGCTCAATTCACTAATCTCTCTAAAACTTCTTAGAGAATTAGGTTTACAATTAACCTCTCTATTTATAGGCACAAGAGACAAACCATCTTGCCCTAAAATCTCTCCAACGATTTCCTTATCACAAAGAAGATATTTTCCTTTTTCTTCTCTTGATAAGATCTTCGAAATATCACAAAGAAGATATTTTCCTTTTTCTTCTTTTGATAAGATTTTCCAAATAATCTTTGAATAACTTGAGTCTTCCTCTCTAAGTTATTCACCAATCCATCCGTGACTTTTAATTATCAGTCACGTGACCGTGATGTCCAACTCGTCTCACACGTATTATGAATGAAAAAGCAACAAACCATATGTCTGACTCCATTAGGCCTAAACTTGCTTCAACTGATAACCAAACAATAACTATGGAAGATAATGTCACAGACCGTGTCCTGAACTTTATTAGCGGTTTTTTGATGGAAGATGAACAATTCTCTGCGTCTGATCTTCCTCTATCATCACCAGAAGACATGATGTTTTTGGACAAGATTCCTGTTTCGAATTAGAATCTTTTCCAATTTTGAACAATAAATCTATCAAGCATGTTCTCGTGTTTCATGTTTGTACTTTAGATTCATATGCGTCACTTTTTTTGTTGCTTCAAACTCACGTCTTGTTTTTGTATAAAACGAAGTTTTTTTTAACATTGATGTATTCTGCATATAGTTTCGACTACCTTTGATTGAAGCTTCATGTAAAGGGTGCGGTGCATTGATTCAGTTCTAAATCCTTATATTTTTAAACATAATAACCAATAAATTCTGGTAAACTAAGATGAATGATTCACTATACACACGTGTGACCAAAACCTGAATTCACACTGACTAAATTGATATAGAATTAGGCTTTAATAACATTAGATTCTTGAGTAGATGACTTCATTGAAATGACGTCATACGATGACGTTGTATGGTTGAATCATCTCCCCTTCTACATGTTTGTCTTTTGTATTAATCAAACAGTTATTCACATAAAAGTTTTATTACAATGAAACTGACCATTTTTTTATATTTCTGACAGCATAGAGGTTCTGATTTACTGAGGACCAGGATCTCCAATGAGAGTCGATGCAGGACCGTGCCATAATGCATAAATATTAAACAATATGCCTTGGTGCATTTCATTTTCAAATAAAATTTCAGAGCATATCTTGTATTAGTTTTCTATATTTTGTCACAAATAGTAGACACATATACATATGAATTTTAAAAATATAAACAAATATTTAAAATTTTTATTGGTTTTAATCATTACAACCCCAAATAATGATAATAAATTTAATGTGTTAGTGTTAGAGATTTTATATTTTGTTCATCACACATAAGATTTTTATTATTTTGTTTACTTTGGTTTGAAAATAAATTTTAAAATTTTGGTTAAACTATTTTGTGGAAAATTTCTATATTAAATAGCTAAAATCTTGTTTTGGCACGGTCTTCGCATCACCATTTTTTTACTATTGCCTTTTTGAGAGTCGAGGAAACCAATGTAGATAAACGTTACTGACTAAATAAAAATTACAAAAGATTCACGTTTGAAGGAAATAAATTATGACCTACACTAACAACAGAACAAAATTTTTTCTTAAGTAAAAACCACTAAACACAACCACTTAGTTCTGGCAATATCATTAGTGCTAAAAATTTAATATGAACTAGTTTTAATTTTAATATTATGTGAGAGTCGGCGACTTCCAAATAATTATAAGCCAACGCTGAAAGAACAAAGAAATAATTATACTCAACTTTCCACAGCGACCCTTTTACAAGTTGATGTACAATAAGATTTCTATAACAATTAAATTATTAATCAGATGACTTCACTATAAAGATAACATGAGAAATTGTTGAATTTTCCGCACGTTTCAAAATGATTAAATATATGCTTTATATGACAAATTGAAACGGATAAAAACAAGAGTGATATATCATGTTGCGTAGTTGTTCAAGTATGTGTTTCGTCTTGACGTTTCTTTTAGGATAATGGATTAGATTATATGATCTACTTTATTTGCAAACATTTTATTTATATGATCTACTTTATTTGTTCAATTAAACGGACACAATCTTGGAATATCATATAATATACATTTTTTCTATCCATTATTAATATTAGTGACTGACGTCGAACGTAACTCTCTAGAAACTACGTAAATCGACCGAGTAATTGGATTGGACATACTTAAAATAAGTATACTCTTAATCAAAGACACAATCCTTTGGTTTATACTTTATAGATTAATCCATTACATATGTGCGAAGTTGTTGTTTTTTCAGAGTCTAATGATGATAATCACATACGGTTTCAAGACGATCCAATTCGAGATAATCGACCAAGCTTTTATGTTTGAATCGTTTGTGTCTCAACTTGTATCAGTTGATCACCAAGAAACAATGGCACATACCATATAAAGAACCAAGAATATGACAATACTGAGATGTTGGTGGAAGAGAACATATTAGTCTCCTCTCATATTGATGCATTTAATTACCATATTGACAATTTATGGTGATGTAGTACTTGAAAGATTCATATCTACTCGAGTCTTCGTTGTACAATATTTACAATTCTGTTGATCTATAAACATCTTAATAACACAAATACACATAGTTTATCTTTGTAATCATTAGTCTTCGGTCCAGGATTTGTGATTTTAAAACAAAATCTTCTGTTAAGCTATTTGACTATGTTTACATTGAAAAGCTTTAGAGGTCACAAACTGACACATACATAAAGATGACCGTGTTACTGTATAGTTCCTTAATTAACTCATGTAGCTTTTAGGTTCAGCTTTGCTTATAACCAGTTCCTTAAGTTCAGCTACAGAAACAATATCTATAGTTCACTATTTATTATGAAGTTACCAGTCCCAAGATTAGTGCAACCAGCTTCAAACCGAAACGAAATATTTCTTGTTTTAGTTCGGAATTAGATTTTGCAAAGACCGATCCGACCCAATTAAACGGAATGTCTAGGCCTATCAATAACTACCTCTATGTTGCACAAAAGAATTCATTTTTGAATTGAGATATCAATACACCAAAGTGAGTTTCATTTAGTTATGAACCAATGTCTAGTCATATTTCAAAAGTAAAACAAACGGATCATACATAAAGACAACTAACAACTACTTGTTTGAGTTATGTCCAAGAAACCAAGATATTGGTCTTTTGTTTCATTTCACCAAACAACCACAAACAAAAGTACTATTACACATGAAGTGATCCCAAAAAACAAAAAAAAACTAAACTTCAATACAAGTGATTTAACACTTTCCAAATAACCCTAAACTCAACTTCAAATCAAGCTCTAAACCCATTTTTTCAAGATCATCAAAAGGACTAATCAAATTTCTACTACCACTAGAAGAAGTTATGATATTAGCATCACTAAACAATTGTGAAGCCGATGTGACTTTAACACAATTCTTCACATTCACTCTTTTCTTCTTCTTCCTACGCTTCTCCTCCGTCGTAGACGACTGAGCCGGAGCTATAACCTCTGGAAAAGTTTGAGGAATCATAAAGTTAGTCTTAGCTTTCGTCCCTCTAAGTCTCCTTGCCGCTGCATCATAAGCACGTGCAGCTTCCTCCGCCGTATCAAACGTTCCTAACCAATGTCTACACCGACCAATCCTGTCTCTTATCTCCGCCGACCATCTCCCCCATGGCCGTTTTCTTACTCCTCTAAACCCTCCTGTCTTCTGTGGTATCTTCCTCCACCGCTTCACGTTACCTCCTTCAGTCTCCGTTTCTTGTACATGATTAGAGACTACGTTTTGTTTACCAAACAGAATGTTTTCTCCTACCACAGCAGCGATAGAATCGTCCATGACCCGACCCGAGTTTTTGGGTTCAGGTTTTGGGTTAAAAGAGAATAGAGAAGAGATATCGAATGAAGTGGGTTTGTTAAAGGTGGGTTCTTTTGTTATCATCTCTTTGGATAATCCAGAATTTTCGAAACTTTGACAAGTTTGAGATATGAAGTTTAAGGGAAACGAATATTGGAAAGAGTGATATTCAAAGTTGTCTTCCATTGTTATAAGAATGAGAGCTTCAATGCAGAAAACTTTGGTCTATTTGGTGATTAAAACGATCTTTTGTGTGTTTGTAACCATTTTATAGTGGTAGTGGTAGATAAAGATGGGTCTGCTTAGCTAATTTATTATATTTTGAATTTCTTTATATTATATTACTAATTAATGGTTTGGAGTAAAATGTAATTATTAAAAGAGATTATATATAAAGCAATCTTGTTTAAAAGATACTCTGTCAAATTCGACGAGACAGTGAAATCTTTCACATTTATGCTTATGTCTTTCCCGGTACCAAGATGGAGTTTGTACCTTCTGTCTTTAAAGACAAACTTACCAAAATCTAATCTCCTATCTTTTATTAACCTTGGAACAAAATGAATGACATCAGACATGTGTCAAAGGGTAGATATTTCAAATTCGGTTCGAGCTTTCAGATTTAAATATTTTGGACTCAAATAAAAATTAAAATTGGATTCGTTTGGTTTGGATCCATACGGATATGAGTTGATTCATACCCATATGAGAAAAAATTGATCAAGAACCATAAATTTCTGTTTTGAGTTTAGTTCGAGTCAATATCGGATCCAAAACAATAATAAAATTTCAAAAAAGGTGGCTTGTCAATTTTTTGTTCGGATATTTTTTATCCAAAATCAGAAATACTATTGGACTTGGCTTTGATTACTCTATATATAATAGTTAGATACTATATATACCCTATCTAGATAATATATATTCATTATTTGGGTCTAAATGGATATTCATGTGGGTCTACATGGGTATTTACGAGTTTTGGTCTTTATTCAACTCATAATCGAATCTAATGAATTCAGACCTAAACCCAATTTCTTAGATCTAATGCAGGATTTTTTGGATCTAATCCAGGTTGAGTTTTTGGATTTGGATTTTATGTCCGGTTCGGATTATGAAATTAGATGATGAAAGTTATTACATACAAGAAGATATTAAAAATGTCGGAAATAAAATAAGTTCAGTTGTGAACTGAAGAAGATTTGTACGTTATCAAACAAACGCGTGATTAGAAATGTTTTCGTTTTGTTGTTTTGGAAAAACAAAAGTTTGTTATAAAAATTAAAAGTTAAATCAATTATATTTTAGAGTCAAAATAAATTAGAATATAATTAATATATTTTTTTTTTTTTTGTCAACGACAAATTATATTGGACAACAACTAGCCGGTCTAATAGCCAAATTCCTACATAATGTAGGTGGGAGATTCGATCCCTGATTATGCAAATGAGCTGCCTTATGTGGACTTATCGTCTATTAAGGTAAGAGCCATTTGCAATATATTTTAAAGATTTTTACTTTTTAAATAAATAAATAAAACAAAAACAATTCCAATCTGATTAACAATTGTTTTTGGTTTTTTTTATAATATGATTAGTTTAATTTTAATTATATATTAAAAAGTTTTGATATTTAAATTAACAAAACAATATAGTTGAAGACTGTCGTTTTGAAGCGGCAAAAACAAGGCGAAATTTGGTAAAATCTCAAAACAAATCTTCAGAATGACTTTGATTTTAAGCTCATGATTAGAAAGATTTCTGTCTCTCTTTTTTCCGTCATTAGAAAGATTTATGTCAAAAGCTGTAATTATGACGCTACATTTATATATAACCCGTCACTTAAACATAAATTACATCATCCATGGAGCCCACACTTTGAACATGACGTCATCTAAAACGTATCATAAGTCAGATCTGACCAAAAGATGAAATTATTTAGTTCACACCAGAGATCTGTACATTAGGAAGTGAATAATTCGAATCTTAAAACATCCATGACAAGTCTTGCTTAAACGATACAGACTTTGCAGCACCATGAACACCTCTTCTAGAAACCTGAGGACAATCTTCAACCACAAGTAACTCAAGCTTGTGAGATCCAACAAGTGGTCTCAATCCATCGTCTGTGACTCCAAGACATTTTGATAGTTTTAACACATTGAGAGAAGGAAATTGGCTTACTAGGATTAAGCCTTCGTCAGTCACTTCCTGGCACTGTATAACCTCCAAAGTCTCTAGGTTTTGAGCTGAACATAAAGCTTCCATGCCTGTGTCGTTGAAAGCACACACATGGTCTAGAGAAAGCTCCCGAATCGGGCATTTATGGAACAAAGTGATTATCCCTTGGAGAGTGAAAGAAAAGAGTGAAGGGAAGTCACCGTTTGAGAAAGATAAGTTGAAAGATTCGAGCTTTGAGCAGTGTTGAGCTATGGCAGTGAGGCTTTCATCGGTTAATCTTAGGGTAATGTTGTTTAAATTAGGCAAAGTGAAATCAGATTGGATGCGGAGTGAAATGCTTCGAAGTTGTTCTGCTTTCTGAACCAATGCTATAATATCTGAATCACTAACACCAATACACATGTCCAAATGAAGCTTCTCCAGGTTTTTACAATTTCTAAGCACACAAGCTAGACCTCTACCGGGAGCTATGATGCAGTTCCAAAGGCTAAGCTCCATCAGATTGTCACAAGGAACCAACTGTTTCGGCCACCGTTCTACAGCTAATTGATCATAAACCTTCATGTACCTGTAATTGGCATCTACCTCAAACTCTAGACTTCTCAGCTTCCTCCAACTATTTCTCAGCTTGATTAAATCACCTTCTCCAATTGCTCTGCAGTTCTTAATACAAAGCTCTTCTAGAGTCTCAAGCTTTCCAAAATACTCCAACCACTCTACACTTGCCACATTAAGGCATCGAATGAGATAGAGTTTCCTAAGTTTCTTGCAGCCTACAGCAAGTGACAATATACCACAACCAGTGATTCTGGGAGCGAAATTTAGCTTAAGAGAACAAAGCTCAGGACAAGATGACAAATGACGAAGGCCAATATCGGTAATGAACACACAATAGCTAAGAGTGAGATCAGTAAGGTAATGACAATTGGTGGAGAGAACAAAAAGGCCTTGATCATCAAGCTGTTTGCCTAGTTTTGACATCCAACCCGAGTAAATGATCTCAACTTTGGTCAGATTTTGAAACCTTCTACAGAGAGAAAGCAATGCATCATTTGCAGGTACTAAACCACAACCAATCTTAAGAGAGTATCTTTGCTCGCTGTCTAGTGAGTAGAAACGCCTGCAGGAAAGTGAAATCGAATTTCTATCATTTGTTGTGTGAAGCTTTCTGAGAATGTTCCAGACTAGATGATCTGGTAATTCATCCATAATCTCTTTCTGATATCTGTGAACAAAAAAGATCAAAACACAAACTTTTCAAGCTTAAACCTTTCAACAGAGAACATAGCTTTTCGATGGAACATAGAGATTATTGCTAAACTACAAAGCGATGGTAGTTGGTTTGAACCGTAACTAAGCCCATATACGAATCCATATGAACACTCTAAAATTTAGATATGACGAAACAAAAGAAGTTTCTACCTGATTCACACACAATCAAACAAATGAATCCAGATGGTCTTTTTCGAGTAAATTCTACGAACAGACGTAATGAATTTGAATCAATCAAAAAGTCACAAACTTGATTCTTCGATCGGTCAGAAAGTGATCGATGACATGTAACCCGTGAAAGTAAAAACCAAAATTAACGAGAAAATCTTACCGGAAAGTAGGAAGCTTAGATCAGAGGAATTTCACCAGTCGGCATCGGATAAAGATTGCGAAGAAAATAAATAACTGGAAAAGATGCAACTATTTTCGCCACTCGAAGTATGGGCGAGTAGACGCCACCTCCCTAAAATTTGTAGAACTTCCATAAAATAACAACTTACGGATTTACCAAAAATAAAAAGATTATTACGTCAAAAATACATTTATCTAAAAACTTCCAAAAATAATAACATTATATAAAATATAATTTAAAAGAAAACTATAACTCACAGTTTTCTTAAAGAAAAAAATTTACACATGTTTTTTATATCAATCTTCTTCGTATTATAAAAAGACAAAATCAGTTTAAGATATATTATAATAAAACACACAATTTCTGACTTAGTTTTTAACATTACGAGTTACAAAATCTATTTTAAAATTAAGGAAAAGAAAATTAAAAATAAAAAAGTAAAAACGAAAAAGACCTAAAATAATTTAATTAAGGCTTATAATCCAAAATTTTCAAAAAAATAAAATTTTAGACTAAAATATCTGAAATAAAAAATTTCTTAAAATAATTCAAAGTTAATTTAAAAATTAACTTTTTAAGGTTTTAACCTACAAATTTCTCACAAAAATAAATTTTTATCCCAATAAATTAATAATAAATAATTTTTTTATTACAATCAAACATCGAAATATATTTTTTTAAAAGCTAAAAATGTATTGAAGTTGGCATTTTAAGAAAATTAGTTAATATACAGTTAGGTATGATTATAATTTTTATCCCAATAAATATTGTGGTCCTTATTTTCAGCCAAAACTGTCCACCAAAAATTCAGAACTTCATATGACAAATTATTTTTGGTTGTGTTACAGTTAATGATAATCTTATTCATAGAAGTATCAATTGTGATAGATGTTGTACTATGTGTGGAGCTGATGGAGAATCGATTAACCATGTACTATTTGATGCCCTCGACATTAGAGATATAAGCTTTATTGGCGATACCATCAGGTACACACATTACAAGAGAACACACCTTTTACAATTCCAAAATTCGTCCCAAAAGCGTTGTAAAGACTGTTTACAACGCATTAGGGACGCCACTTGGTACGTCGTGTCTTGCACGTCGTAAGACACAAAACGTTGTAACATTTAACAACGCAAAAATTACGCTGTTAAAACGTCGTAAACTAGACGTTGTAAAAACGTCGTAACATAAAGTGGGAGTTGTAAATTCGATGGCAAATTAACGTTGTTAGTTAGTTGTAAATTTAACAACTAACTTAAAACGTTTAGTTTACAACTAAGTAGATTCAAAATCTTTTACAACGTTTTAAAGTCGAAATGTGTTACAACGTATTAAAGTCGAAAACTTTACAACTAACTAAAAACGAAAGTTTTACAACTATTTTAAAGACGAAATTGTTTACAACTACTTAAGGACGAAGATTTTACATCGAATTAGAAACTAAAATATCTGATTTATTTTTATTAAATTGTGAAATTTAATTTTTTGTATAAAAATAAAAATATGAAATGAATAAATTAAATTAGAATATAAAACTAAAAATAAAATTAAAATGTTTTTACAAAATTTAATTACAAATTACAAAATATTTTTACAAAATTTAACGGAGTAATTCGTCGAACATGTCAGAGCTACGGTCGTCCTGATCTTCAGCTACCCGCTCGTTCAAATTGACCTCGACATTCTCTGTAGGCCTAATCCCGAGGTTGCGACGTCTAAGCTCCAAAGCCGCAGATGCATGTGGATTCCCCGCGACCAAAATATCCATCATGGATTCCATGGCTGCAAATTTCTCATCCGTCGTTTGCTTTAGCGAAGCAATTTCTGCACGAGATTCATGCAACTGAGTACAGAGTGAGTTTTCGCCAATCTAGTTAGAAGTGACTCTCTGGACATCTTGGGCGGATCCTATGCCAATAATCCGTCCCTTTTTAGTTGGAGCGATCTGCAAAAAAGATTTGTCAGGAAAAAATATTATTTAAATTAAAGTATTTAATTTAATACCTGCTTATAAATTACGTTGATCTCCGGAGCACTCAGTTGGACTGGAGTACCGTCGGTGGATTCCTGGGAAAGTTGCGTTTGACGCTCCTGAACCGCAAATTCAACCTGGCTATGTAGCAGCTCACAACGTGGATCGATGAGGACGCCAAATTTATTCTTATGGGTTGCAGCATAGAGTTCTGGAAGCGTAGGAATCTGTCCAGTTTTTTCCGCTTAATAAAAAAATTTTAAATTAAATATTAATTTATGTTAATAAATATTATAAATGAAAAAATTTATTTTAAAAAGTACTTACGATTTGTATTGCCACTCCGCCAAAAGGCATTTGGCCCGCAGTGTGCGGCATTGCGACAGGCAAACCGTCAGGGTCATTCGTCTTCTGGGAGGCGGAGCACTGAGCAGCTCTCCTCACAGCTACAGGGTCTACCCAGTAACTTTTCAGTCCATCCCAACAAGCGTTGGTCATGAATGAGGGTTTCCCGTCATCTCCCTTCACCTCCCACTCGGTTTTCCAGTCCGAGACTATGTTAATAATCCGTTTCATGGCTTTGCGGTTGAATTCATGTCAGACAGTCTCGTTGATAGAGACTTCCCAATTCCAACGTTGCTAGTAATTAACGTAATTAATTAATTTATTATTATATATTATAGTATGTTGAGTAAAAAAAATTAATGTTAAAAGAAAAATTACCGCAAAAATCTTGAACCATGTTATGCGAATGTAATGTGGTGTTGATTTCCAATTTGGAATTGCCTCCACGAAATAGCTTTTGATGCATTCCATGATGTTTCGTCCCACTTTGCTATCAATACCGAACTTGAAATTGTTTTAATATATATTATTAGTTATTTAATTATAAATGTTTAAATTAAGTATGTAAAATAAGTACCAATAGGTTCCAGTAGAACGATCGATGTGTAGATGCGGTAAATTCTCGCGGTTTGGTGCCACGAGAATATCTTCAACCCGGTACTGCGTGTAAGGTGCATCTGACGGCACCAGAAGATCGGGATGGACCGCAACATTCGTCGGAGGGGGATCTACGGCCACTTCTGGTGCTGGGGAATTATGCGGTGGTGTATGACTCTGATGATGTGACTGCATCTCTGGCACAGCCGAGGAAGTACATGAGGATACGGTGCCGTGCAACATGTCACTGTAATGGACACGGCGTGTATGCTTACGGGGTGCCATAATTTGTACCTACAAAAGGATCTTTCATAAATTAGACATTGGATACTACAAATAATATATAAACTCTAAAGTTTAAATTCCGTATCTACTACATAATTTCTAAACAACCTACATTACTCTAAATCCTAAATTTGCAAAAAAAAAAATTGTAGAGAGAAGGGAGAGAAGATACCTTAGAGAGAGATTGTAGATGTTGCAAAAATTTGTGTTATATTTATAGGGAATACGTGGAGTTGTAAAAGAGTTGGGAATTCAGAAAACGTCGTAAAAGAGTTGTAAACTTAGGGTCGAATTTACAACGTATTTGATGTAAAGACGTTGGCAAATTTGGATTCAATGTACCGTTACGGTACAATTCATTGAGACGTTAAGGTGCATTCAAAGGCGTGTAACGGTAAAGCAAAACGTCGTAAAGACGTTTGCAGCTAGCAACGTCTTTACGACGTTTCTGGCTCCCGACTTGTTTACAACATCCTATAATGTGAATATATATTATGTATATAATGTGAATATATATTATGTATATGATTTATATATTATAAGATATATAATTTATATGTATATAATGTGAATATAGTATGTATATAATATGTATGTAATATGTATATATAAGAAAACGTCGTAAGGACGTTGGCAGTTAGCAACGTCTTTACGATGTTCCTAGCTCCCAACTCTTTTACGACGTTTTCCTCTATTTAATTTTTCCTAAGTGTTTATACATCACATAAGTCATATAAAATATTATAAATCCTATCAACAATATAAACCATATTACAAATGTGGATACAAAAGATTCAAGTGCTCAAAACGTCGTAAAGACGTTGGGAGCATAAAACGTCGTAAAGACGTTGCTAGCTACCAACGTCCTTACGACGTTTTCTTATAAAACGGCGTAAGGACGTTGGTAGCTAGCAACCTCTTTACGATGTTTTATGCTCCCAACGTCTTAACGACGTTTTTAAGAATTTCATTTTTTCGTAAGTGTTTATACATCACATAAATCATATAACATACTAGATTGATTTTAGCGGAATGTTAGATTGATCTATAAAACTTAGATTGATAATTTTTTGATTGATTTGTAAAACTTAGTTTGATTAAACTTTGATTGCTAAAAGATTGACATAATACATTTTTCTTACATTATAAACCGTAGAATCAATCAGATTCTTCACCGTTACTACCATTTCCACTACTTGGATTATCACTTTCTGCAAACTCGTCACGTTCCTCATCGTCAACATCTTCTTCAGGGAGATCCTCGTACTCTCAGTTTTCTGGATCGATAAGAACCACTAGCTCTGTAGCTTGCTCTAGCAAGGTAAACATTCCTAATATTCCTAGCAAAATCTTTGTGTACCGTATTAAAATGTTTCCACGCCTTGGCATCTGAGAGATGATTAATCTCTCCTTCTGTCTGTGAATGCTCTGCATGCCATCTCATCGCAGCTGCTGTCCTCTCCGACTGATATAACCTCTTCAATCTATCAGTTATTGGCAAATACCACATCCGTTGATACGGAACCTTCTTATGCCCACTCCCTTGTGCCTTATATCTTGGTTTGTTACAGAACCGACATTCTTGTCATCATCTTTCCAGTAGATCATACAATTATCTATACAGACATCAATGGTTTCGCACGGCAACCCAAGACTATAGACCAATTTCTGCGTCTCGTAATATGATTCTGCACAAACATTGTCTTCTGGCAAATACTCTTTGAGCAAGTCAGTCCACATATCCATGCATGATTGAGATGAATTACATTCTGTTTTAATATTCATCATCCTAGCTGCCAATGATAATTTAGACAGACCTTCTCTACACCCTTCATAGAGAGGCTGGTTTGCAGCATCTAGCATGTCATAAAACCTTTTTGCATCTAAATTGGGTGCCTCAGCAACTATATGTTGATCAGTATTAGTTTCCTGAAATGCGTCTGTGACCATTTCATGCATCCTATCATGCTCTACACCCCCAAGAATCTCATTTTGATAACCAACATCATGCAAATTACTTGATTCACCTATATTACCATCAACATTCTTAAAATTACTACTACTTGCTTCATCATTTACACAACTGTTCTACTCGGGCAAATTTCGTATTTTTGCATTTCCGACAAGGACAGAACATCTTACCGATTCAACCGTGATTTCGGTTAGACTAGCTTGGTGCATGAATATTTATGCCCCATTCATAAACTCCTTTGTCACGATACCAGCAACATCTCTATGCATATACATCCACTTCCGTTGCTCGAATATATCTCCACCGAAAGATATTTTTTGGGTTTTTCCACAAAACCGTTTTTTTCCCTTTACCACGTTTTTTTTTTGTTTTTTGATGTTGTGATTAATGAAGAGAGCCTTCCTCCTTATATAGGCAAAAAAATAACTATGATTTTACAACTGCCCGCAAATTACGAGTAAATTACAACACTTGTACCTGACCATAAATATCTAATTTGAAATTACGTCCTTAAATAATTGTAAACTACTTAGTCATAAATAAGTTGTAAAATAGAGACGTCCTAACATCGAAATTTTTAATTTAACAACAAATTTACAACTCCAAGTTTAAATTTTATTTAAACCTTTTACGTAACAACAAAAACGTGTATACCTACTTTGACATTTGATGTTAATTCGATGTAAATTATAGAGGTCGTAAAAGAGTTGCAACTTAGGGACTAATTCACAACGAATTGTTTGAGCAATGGGAAAGTGTTGTTAAGAAGTCGTAAAATGCCGACTTGTTTACAACGTAAATTTTCGTTGTAGTTTTACAACTCATTTACGACGTAATTTCAAAACGTCGTAAGGGAGTTGCAAATACCTCCCTATTTTACGACGTCCCAAAAATGTTGTAAAAAATGGTCCCTAAACTAATGTTCTATTGTAGTGACAAAATTTTCCTAGCTCCTCCATTTCGTCAAATTTAAGTTATCAATTTTTGAGAATCCTTTAAACTGTTGATACTCGAAATTTCTCATGAATTATTTAGAATTTTGGAAATATTGTAACAAAAGACTTTCTTCTGTACTAATTATGATTTAAGAGAATTAATTCAACTAGCAGATTCTGAAGCCACATAATGGTTTAATGCCAAATCACAAGTTCTTTTTCAATATCATCTTGAAACTTTGACGTATGATTATATCTGGCTTGAAGTCTCCTACCTTTCCACTACAAATTCCACTTTTATGGGTTATAGATGCTCCATACATGGATCTTGGAAAGCATCAAACCTTCGCTCAAGAATTGGATAGTTTTGCTATTTTGGTTCGATTAAAGGATCATGTATAGGCGCACTAGGTATCAAACACATGCTCTATCTTCTCCATGGAAAAGTTGAAATAGTTCATTGGGTTATGGAATGCTTATTATCCATGGATTATCTTGAGGTGGTGATTGCATCATATTGCTCCAATAATCTGATGATTTTCTCTTATCCGGATGAGTGGCCGACCTTTGCCTTTTACCAAGAAGACTTTTCAAGGTTAAAAAGTTACTTCTATGTTTTCTCTTTACATATAATTCATAGGTTCTTGAATTATCAAGCTGATAATTTAGTCGTTATATTAGAGATTAGCTTATGATTTTTGATTTGTAAACTCTCCCTTTTTAGGATTAGAAAATGTTATTTCTGGTTGACAAAAAAAGGCTATAAACCTACAATTTTCATTAAAAATACAAAAATCTAACTTTTTTAGTTAATTAAAAATATTATGAAATTTGCTTTTATGAAGGTTATAACACACAAATCTTCCAAAAAATGGTATGCTACACGAAGCAATCAAAATCTAAAATTCTTTAAAGAAACTATAAATGTCATGAAAAGTAATTTTCTAAAAATATAACTCACATATTTCACAAAAATAGATTTTTACTCCAAAAATTGAAATCTAATTTTTTTTAAAAACAATAAAAAGAAATTGTGTGAAAGTTGATTTTTTCAAAGTTATACCTCACAATTTCGTCCAAAAACAATTTTATAAGCGAAAAATACAAAGTACTAAAATTTCTAAAAACAGTATAAAATGATGCTATAAATGATTTTTTAAAGATATTAAAACCGCATATGGTATTTTTCCTAGTGGCATATGGTCTTTTGCCTTGTGGCATATGGTAAGTTCATTGAAGGCAGGTGCAATTGCAAAACCAGGATCGAGTCTTGATGCCTACATTATGTAGGAATTTGGCTATTGAGCCAGCCAATTTTGGTCCAATGTTGACAAAAAAAAGGTACTACAACCCAAAATTTCCCCCTAAATTGAATTTGTAAGCCAAAATTTTCTTAATGTAATTAAAAAAATTGGCGAGTTGTGATTTGTAGAAGAGTATAGCCCAACGATATTTTAAAAGATGAGTTTCTAAAACCAAAAAATCCCGAAATTTCTAAATATATAAATTTTCAAAATTATTTAATATATAAATGATCAAGCATAAAAGCTAACAAATCTTTTCTTTTTTTCGTCTAAATATTTCACTAAAATAGGATAACCGTTTATACTTATATAAAAAATAGGCATTTAAAGCAATCAATATAGAGGTTACAAGGAGTATTCCGCAGAGATAGAAAAAGAGTGTCTTCCAACCAAAAAGGATAACCTAGAGCTAAGTATGATTGCTAGAGATCCAAAGAGATAACGCTATCTGCAATTAGGACTGCACCTAATTTAGCATATATATTTTCAGAAGTTAAGCTCCACCAAAAAAGGAGTGTAAAGCGGTTCTAATTGCAGTGGAGTGGCCTCTAGATGATGGCCATTCTTGGGGATCTCAGAGTAGCTTCTTTAAGGTCTGAATTTCCAATCGCAAAAGCCACCCTGTTAATCATGAGATTTTCCATACTTTTGATGGCCCATAACCAAAGTTGAAGGATGAGCATCTACCTCGACATAAAAATGTGCAATGCTAGTTCTAGCATGTAATGTAATTCTGCCAGCAGAGTTGGCTACAATCCAATATCCACTAGTTGTTTTCGTGATGTTGTCCCATTTTACCCCTACATTGCGTTTCTGCCAAGAGAATGAAGTCTTAATCCATGTCGAATCAAACAATTCAGGAGTTTGATTTGTCGTATGTTGATGTTGTTTATCAATAATTTGCGCCTCGGACCAATTTAGATAAATTTTTAATCTTATTAATCATGTTAAGTGGGGAGTATACAAACAAACAATAGGTTGTTCCTATTTTACCAAATTAACCAAGGATCTAGTCTTCTAAGTAACAAAGGGACCTTTTTTGTTTGGGTGGTTTGCTAGATTAGGACAAAAGTAAGGGTTTTTTATTTAAATCGACTAAATTTTTGAAAATTATTAGAATAGTTTTTTAAATTTTATAAATACCATTTGCCCTTTTTAATGAATAAACAAAAAATATATTTACGAAAATGCCATTAATGAAATTTGTCACATAAGCGGTCCCACTTTGATCAACTATACTAAACTAACTTAATGCAATGTAATAGATTTTACCATATGTTAGTAGAGATAAAGTATGTTTAGTAGAGTTGACATGGATTAAAAAGTCGTGTATAGTAGAGTTAGAATTTACACACCAAAATAAACTTAACCAAACTCTGCTATATCAAACTAAACTCTATTACACATCAAACTGAACTCTGTTACACACCAAACTGAACTTTACTACACTTTATTGAACTCTATTACACTAAATTGAACTCTGCTACACTTAACTTAACTCTATTACACTAAATTGAACTCTACTACACTTAACTGAACTTTGTTACACTAAACTGAACTCTGTTACACTAAACTGAACTCTACTACACTAAACTGAACTCTACTACACTTAACTGAACTCTACTACACTAAACTGAACTTTATTACACAGCTGAACTCGACTACACCAAACTGAACTCTACTACAGTTAATTTAATTCTACTACACTTAACTGAACTCTGCTACACTAAATTGAACTCTACTACACTTAACTGAACTCTACTACACTTAACTTATTCGAAACTTTCATCTTTATTATATGTGATGTTCGTGTAAATATTAAGATACTTATCATCACTATATTTGTGAATATTCTACATATACGTAATAAATTTAACTTAAAAATGTTTTCTAAATCAATTCAATTTTTTATTAATTATTAAAAAAATTTGGTTAAACAAAAAACATTTTAAAAAATCATTTTGCAAACAAAAGCATTTTGTTAAAATTTATTGAATTCAATAAATAATTTCCAAAAATATTTTATAAATTACACAATACTTAGAAATTATTAAAAACTTTCAAAAACGTTTTAAAAATAATTTAATTTTTTTTGTTAATTAGTAAGTTTTGTTAATCAAAAACGTTTGAATTTTTTTTAAAAAAAATCAAATCAACTCTACTAAACATAACGTCAACTCTATTAAAAAGAACTATCAATTCTACCAAATACAAATCAACTCTACTAAATATAACATCAACTCTGTTAAAAAGGATTATCAACTCTACCAAATACAAATAACCTCTACTAAACATAATGTCAATTCTATCAAAAGAATTATCAACTCTACCAAATACAAATCAATTCTACAAAACATAACATCAACTTTATCAAAAAGAACTATCCACTCTACCCCATAAAAATCAACTCTACTAAACATTACATCAACTCTATCAAAAAGAACTATCAACTCTACCACATACAAGTTCAATTTTCGAAATTATTTGAATTTTTTCTTTATTATTTAAAATGTTTTTGAAATTATTTGAACTTTTTTATCAATTATTAAAAACATTTCGTGAAACAATAAAAAATATTTTTTAAAAATCATTTTACAAACAAAAGCATTTTGTTAAAATTTATTGAATTCAATAAATAATTTCCAAATATATTCTATAATTACAAAAGTAATTTTTCTACTCTATAATCAATAATTTACAAAACATTTTTAGAAGATATAAAATTTTTAAAATTATTTTTTAGAGTACATAATATTTAAAAATTATTAAAAACATTCAAAAACATTTTAGAAATAATTTGAAATTTTTTTCAATTAGTAAAAACGTTTTGTTAATCAAAAACATTTGAATAAATTATAAAAAAAATTCAAATCAACTCTACTAAACATAAAGTCAACTCTATAAAAAAGAACTATATACTCTAGCAAATACAAATCAACTCAACTAAACATAACGTCATCAAAAAGAAATATCAACTCTACCACATACAAATCAACTCAACTAAACATCACATCAACTCTATCAGAAAGAACTATCAATTCTACCAAATACAAATCAACTCTACGAAACATAATGTCAACTCTTTCAAAAAGAACTATAAACTCTACCACATACAAATCAACTCTACTTAACATCACATCAACTCTATCAAAAAAAACTATCAACTCTACCTAATACAAATTCAATTTTCGAAATTATTTGAATATTTTATATATTATTTAAAATGTTTTCAAAATTATTTGATTTTTTTATTAATTATTAAAACATTTGGTTAAACAAAAAAAGTTTTTTAAAATCATTTTACAAACAAAAGCATTTTGTTAAAATTTATTAAATTCAATAAATAATTTCCAAAAATGTTATATGATCACAAAAATTATTTTTCTACTCTATAAATCTTATAAATCATTTATAAAACATTTTTAAGAGATACAAAACTATTAAAAATTTCTTTTTAAATTACACAATATTCAAAAGTTACTAAAAACTTTCAAAAACGTTTTACATATAATTTGAAATTTTTTGTTAATTAATAAGAATGTTTTGTTAATCAAAAGAATTTGAAAAATTAAAAGAAGAAGAAGAAGAAAGATGAAAGATGAAAGAAGAAAAAAGAACCGTCCACGATGGTTTCTTTTTCAGTTGTTTTTTTAATTAAAAGGGTGTAATTACACCCTTGGCTTTATTTATTTTACCAACAAAAATTATTTCAGTAATCAAAACATACTTTTGCTCTATTTTAGTAATTCTTTCTTTTGTTTTCTCCAACAATAATACATAATACAGATTATGAAATATGGGATATGATTTAAACCCGTGTTTTAGAGTAGGAACATTGCAGAGAGTCCATACTTACTGATATATTAGGCACGCTGATACACTCCTACAGTGAGTTAGGAGCATCCAGAAGCGAATCCAAGAGATTGTGAACACTCAAGAGTGGGAAACACGAAACTGGAAACCGAAGAGTCACGTTTAGATGTGAAGAACGAAATCAACCTCTAAACAACTCAGATTGAACTGAAATTTTGGCAGCGGAATAAAGACTAGACGGTGAGACTAGTGACAAAGTTTGAGTGGATTCTGTTGAGGGATGAAGGAGAAACGATGGTGAAGATGAACAGTCGTTTTGGAGCACTTTATGGATCGATTTGAACTATCAAGAGGGATGAAGAACTCTTGATCTTCAGCTTGAATTCACCCAGGATATGACACACGAGGGCAAGATCCAAGTTGTATGGATATTACACACCATGCACATCAAACAAGTGAGAGAAAAGTTTTAGAATAAAATGTTTGATAAAATGAAATGAACTAGGGTTCAACATAGTTATAGGAAAGTTGAGACACGAAATGGGCTTTTGAAAAGAATGGACTGAAAGTACAAAAGCCCAAAACATAAAACAAAAGACTAGAAGAAGTTCACTTAAATCCTTAGTCGAAATTAGTCTTCCCTTTCTTATTTTCAGCATGTTATGTAAGAGGATAAATGAATAAGTGCATCCAACATTGCCTCATTAAAAACCTTGTCTAGAAAACCCATGGGGATAAAACTAGACGAAGGGAAAAAGAGTGCAAGTGTATGCACCTCTCTTAGACAACCCTTAGCTAGCTTGAATCACAACCAATGTGGTTGGATTAGCTATGGGGCTAAGGTTGCTTTCAGCCTGATTGAGCATTGTGCCAATGGCTTGTTGAAGTCTTTGTGCCTTAGCTCTTGTCATTGGTCCACTTGGTAAGTCCATTGCTTGTTCTAGCTCCTCTGGTCCAAGTACCCCAAGCTCTTCTTGTTCCAGTTCAAGTGGCTGGTCCATTCTTATATCATCCCTTCCTTCTTGAGAAGGATTTGACCTCAAATCCGCATCATCTGCAACATAAGGAGCTAAGTCAGCAACATTTAAGCTATTACTAACCGAATACTTACCTTGCAAGTCTAATTGATAGCCGTTGTCATTGATTTTTTTGATGATTTGAAACGGTCCATCCATCCTTGGCATTAACTTCGATTTTCTTTCATTAGGAAATCTTTCTTTCCTAAGATGTATCCAAACCAGATTGCCTTCTTCAAACACCACGTTCTTACGTCCCTTGTTGGCTCGGCGAACATACTTTTCTGTTTTGGCTTGAATATTAACCCTTGCTTGCTCATGTATTTGCTTGACTACTTCAGCCTTTTTCTTACCATCCATACTAACGATTTCACTCAAAGGTAAAAGCATTAAATCCAATGGAGATAGAGGATTCAAACCATAAACAATTTGGAAAGGAGAGTATTTAGTAGTAGAATGCACAACATGATTATATGCAAATTCAACATGAGGCAAACATTCCTCCCAAGTCCTAAGGTTACGCTTAATCAATGCTCTAAGAAGTGTAGACAATGTTCTATTAACTACTTCAGTTTGTCCATCAGTTTGAGATGACAAGTAGTAGAGAACAGAAGCTTAGTTCCTAGCTTAGACCACAATGTTTTCCAAAAGTAGCTAAGGAACTTAACGTCTCGATCAGACACTATAGACTTAAGCATTCCATGCAACCTAAGAATATCTCTAAAGAACAAATTAGCAACATTTATAGCATCATCAGTTTTATGACATGGAATAAAATGTGTCATCTTAGAGAACCTATCCACCACAACAAATATAGAATCTCGACCATTTCTAGTCCTAGGCAAACCCATAACAAAGTCCATAAAAATGTCATACCATGGATGCAAAGGACTAGGAAGAGGTGTGTACAAACAGTGAGGTTATGATTTGGCTTTAGCCAACTTACAAGTTGTGCATCTAGCACAATGTCTCTCAATGTCTCGCTTAAGGTTAGGCCAATGGAAATGTTCTTGCATTACTTGTAGAGTTTTGTCCACCCCAAAATGGCCCATCAAACCACCTCCATGAGCTTCCCTTATAAACAATTCTCTCAAAGACGAGTTAGGAACACACAAACAATTATTATAAAAGAGGAAACCATCATGTCTATAATACTTTCCATGAGAAAACTTCTCACAAGCTGCAAAGATCTTCTCAAAATCAGAGTCAGAAACATATTGAGATTTAATGTGTTCAAAGCCGAGTAATTTAACTTCAAGACTAGTGAGGAGAGTGTACCTTCTTGATAATGCATCAGCAACTACATTATCTTTACCTTTCTTATACCTGATCACATAAGGGAATGTTTCAATGAACTCAACCCATCGCACATGCCTTTTATTGAGCTTGTGTTGGCCTTTAAGGTGCTTTAGAGACGCATGATCTGTATGAATGACAAATTCTTTAGGACACAAGTAATGCTGCCACGTTTTTAAGGCCCTCACCAATGCATAGAGTTCTTTATCATATGTTGGGTAGTTTAAAGTAGCTCTTCCAAGCTTCTCACTGAAAAAAGCTATAGGCTTCTTATCCTGCATAAGAACAGCACCAATACCAACTCTAGATGCATCACATTCGATTTCAAAAGTTTTAGTAAAATCTGGAAGAGATAAGATAAAAGTGTTAGTAAGCTTCTCTTTAAGGATCTGAAATGCAGTCTCTTGAGCTTGTTCCCATTTAAACCCAACGTCTTTCTTGATAACTTCTGTGAGTGGTGCAGCCAATGAGCTGAAATCCTTAACAAATCTTCTATATAAGCCAGCTAGGCCGTGGAAACTCCTCACTTCACTCACGTTCGTGGGGTTTGGCCATTCACGAATTGCTTTGACCTTTTCTCCATATACTTTAACTCCATCTGCACTCACAACAAAACTTAAAAAGACAAGGTTATCTGTTCCAAAGATGCATTTCTTTAAATTAGCATAGAGTTTTTCCTTCCTAAGAGCCTCCAATACAAGTCCAAGATGATCAACGTGCTCAGCTAGGTTCTTGCTAAAAATCAGAATGTCATCAAAGTAAACAACTATAAAAACGCCTATATAAGCTCTAATCACATGATTCATCAATCTCATGAATGCACTAGGTGCATTGGTTAGCCCAAATGGCATTACTAACCACTCATAAAATCCTTGTTTAGTTTTAAAGGCAGTTTTCCACTCATCTCCTTCTTTCATCCTAATTTGATGATATCCACTTTTCAAATCAACCTTAGAGAACACACTAGACCAATATAATTCATCAATCATGTCATCTAATCTAGGTATAGGATGTTGATACTTCACCGTAATATTGTTGATTGCCCGACAATCAACACACATTCTCCAGCTGCCGTCTTTCTTTGGCACCAAAAAAACTGGTACGACACATTGACTCATGCTTTCTCGGATGTATCCTTTCTCTAAGAGCTCATTTACTTGTGTCTCAAGCTCTTTGGTCTCTGTTTGGTTGGTTCAATAAGTTGGTTTGTTTGGTAGTACGGCTCCGGGAACAAAGTCGATTTGATGTTCAATGCCTCTAATTGGTGGCAGTCCTGGTGGATTATCTTCAGGAAAGACATCTTGAAAATCCTGCAAAAGAGTAAGAATACTACTCGGCACAGCCGGTTCCAATTTAGTTACCTTAAGCAAATTCTCTTCTGAAACCGTCAAAAGGTTTAGTGGTCCACTCCCTTATGTCCTTGTCTTGGATTGTTTTGATGGCTGGTCTTGCAATGGCTTCTTTTTCATGCTGAGTTGATCTAGGTAGACCTTATGAGGTGCCACTGAAGCTAGGATAATCTTTCTGCCCTTCATGAATAACTCTCTGGTCTGATTGACATGGTCTTCCTAACAAGATGTATAGAATTTCATTTTCATACTTGCCAATAGTCAAAGACACCTTAACTTGCTTACTCACAGCAAGCTCACCCTCATCATTCAGCCATTGCAACTTATACGGCCTTGGGTGAGGTATTTCCGTCAAACTGAGCTTCTGAACCATGGATTGGCTAGCAACATTGGTACAGCTACCTCCATCCATGATAAGACTGCACACTTTGTCATTGATCACACACCGAGTATGGAACAAATTTTTCCTTTGTTGTTGTTCTGTAGTCTTGGTCATGACACTTAAAGCTCTTATTGTCACAAAAAGAGGACCTTTTGGTGGTTCTACAACCTCAACATCTGTCAGCTCATCAAGCTTTTCTTCCTCAGATTCGAACTCTCCATCAGTTTGAAGTACCATTACCCTATTGTTGGGGCAGTCACTTGCATAATGCCATAACCCATGACACTTAAAACACTTGAGGTCTCTAGCTCTGAGGTTAGACTTGGCTGGTTCTTTAAACTCTTTGGAAACACTTGGTTTAGATTCCCTTAAATGAGACAGCTTCTCCTCAGTCTTGACACTTGATTTGAAATCCTTGTGAACATCAAACTTTGAGTCTTTTGTGTAACTCGATCAGTTGGGAACCATAGCTCGATCGAGTTCCCTTCCTCTTAAGTTGCTTTTCAAACATAACAGTCTTATGGAACAATTCCTCCAACTCCACGTAATGGTGAACCTCCAAAAGATCAATTATGTCTCTGTTAAGACCTCCCATGAATTTGGACATTGTAGCCTCACTATCCTCATGAATATCTGCCTAACCATAAGAGTTTCCATCTCCTTGTAGTATATTCCACAGATCTGGAACCTTGCACCAGATTTCTCAACTTGAAGTGTAGTTCTCTGTGGTAGTGACTCGGAATAAACCTTTTCCTCATAAGTACTTTCATTTGGCGCCATGTATCAATTGGAAAGTCTCCAACACGTCTTCTAGTAGTGACCAATTCGCCCACCAGCTGAGAGCATACTCATGGAATTCCGTGGCTGCTATCTTGACTCGGTTTTCCTCTGTGTACTCTTGACAATTAAAGATGAGCTCAATCTTCTTCTCCCAATCCAAATAAGCGTCTGGATCATTAGTACCATGAAATGGAGGAATCCAGATCTTTAAACCAGCCATATTATCCCTAGGAGTTGTTCTTTCTTCATGTCCACGTATGTGCCTCCTTTGACTAGAACGAGATGATGAGTAGTAATCTCGAGCTTCTTACAAATTTTCAGCCGCTCTAGAGTTAACAGGGACTTGTTCATGCTCAGTTGCAGCTCGTTCTTGCCTGAAAGCTTCTAGTTTGTCATCCATCATTTTGGACAAGGTTGTTGTGAGAGCCTCTAATAAAATATTGTTGCTTGGACCACCTTCTTCCTCATCTCCTGCCATGTTCCTACAAGAAATCAAAAGACAAACAAGTAATCTAGTCCAACAAATACCTTTAAAACTGCAGAGAATTAGATCTAAGACAAAGTACTCTTAGAATACTAAAAGACACTTTAGAAACTGCAGCAAGTAATCAAGAATACCAAGAGTCTTGTCAAAATTCGAAAGCTTTTACTAGCAGCTAAGAAAAACAAACTTAGATCTAACAAAATCAGACTTAGAACTATCAGATTTAGGCTTAGATCTAACAGTTTAACAAATCAGAAAATGTTTAAAGAGTAAATATGAAAGTTTCGTAAAACTTCAACAGGAATATGAAGAGTTTTCGACACAACCTGACTTGAATAGGTTCTGATACCACATGATACACTCCTACAGTGAGTTAGGAGCATCCAGGAGCGAATCCAAGAGATTGTGAACACTCAAAAGTGGGAAACACGAAACTGAAAACCGAAGAGTCACGTTTAGATGTGAAGAACGAAATCAACATCTAAACAACTCGGATTGAACTGAAATTTTGACAGCGGAAAAAAGACTGGACGATGAGACTAGTGACAATGTTTGAGTGGATTCTGTTGAGGGATGAAGGAGAAACGATGGTGAAGATGAACAGTCGTTTTGGCGCACTTTATGGATCGATTTGAACTATCAAGAGGGATGAAAAACTCTTGATCTTCAGCTTGAATTCACCCAGGATATGACACACGAGGGCAAGATCCAAATTGTATGGATATTACACACCATACACATCAAAAAAGTGAGGAAAAAGTTTTAGAATAAAATGTTTGATAAAATGAAAGGAATTAGGGTTCAACATAGTTATAGGAAAGCTAAGCCACGAAATGGGCTTTTGAAAAGAATGGACTGAAAGTATAAAAGCCCAAAACATAAAACAAAAGACTAGAAGAAGTCCACTTAAAGACTTAAGTCGAAATTAGTCTTCCTTTTCTTCCTTTCAGCATGTTATCTAAGAAGATAGATGAATAAGTGCATCCAACATTACCTCACTAAAAACCTTGTCTAGAAAACTCATGGGGATAAAACTAGACGAAGGGAAAAAGAGTGCAAGTGTATGCACCTCTCTTAGACAACCCTTAGCTAGCTTGAATCACAACCAATGTGGTTGGATTAGCTATGGGGCTAAGGTTGCTTTCAGCCTGATTGAGCATTGTGCCAATGGCTTGTTGAAGTCTTTGTGCCTTAGCTCTTGTCATTGGTCCACTTGGTACGTCCATTGCTTGTTCTAGCTCCTCTGGTCCAAGTACCCCAAGCTCTTATTGTTCCGGTTCAAGCGGCTGGTCTATTCTTATATCACACGGGAATAAGGCATGGTTGATTGACTCATCTTCTTTTCCACAAAGTTGGCACCTAGATTCTGCAAGTTCCATGCCTTTGTACTCTATTGTTTCAGCCACTGGGATAACATTTTTGAGCACTTACAAGAAGATCACCTTTTATTGAGCTTGAGTGGCTAACCAATAGCCTGACTTTGTGGAATAAGTTCTTGATTTTGTAAATGGCCAACACTTGAAATAACCTACACTTGCCACTTTTTTGTTTTGATAAGCTTATTCATTCTAAGATCAAAATCATAAATAATGTTCTTCCTCACAGGTGCTCGCATGATTCCATCTTCAAGTCACTTTGAATTCCACACTAAGAGGTATTACCCACTGGAGTTTTCAATCCTTCATTCAACAATACCTTACTATGAATCATGCTTCTGAAAGCAAAAGAAGGCCTTCTTCCCAATTATGTTTCCATAAAGTCTTCATTGACAAATACATGTTTCTAATGAACAGAGAGAACATACAAAAAAGATTATGAATTAATCACCAAGCTTGTTTGTCTAATAGAGCTTGATTAAAGATATACACATCTTTAAACCTGAAGCAACTTGCATCCTTTGGCATACACATCTTTTTCCAGGCAAAAACAATGCACTTTGTTGCTACATTCTGTAGTATTCTACTAGTACACTCACGTAGTACTAAAAATAGTTTTCCACCTTGTGAAAGGAATCTAGAAAACCAACATAAGAATATGCTCTTTAACTTATCTTGGATGTAAGAAAACATCTTCTTCTTAGAACCCGTGAAGCACTCATGCAGCCCAAACATGTTCCACCTTCATATAGGATTCATAAGCAGCTTTTAATTTCTTGTGTAGCTAATTAATGACCTTGTGACCGAAAGTGATAGCTGATTTCTCGTAGTTTATGCATTGTCCACTGAGTTCATCATATTGCTGCAAAATCTGAAGCAAAATCTCACATTGCTCATTCTCTGCTTAACATGTGTACACACTACTTCATAATTAATGTTGAGAATGTTGCACATACAATAAACTTTTGCATTGATCTCACTTGAAGCCTTTTGTTGAGTCTGAAGAAGTTGTTACATCGTAGCTTTGAGCTTGTCTTGAAAGTTGTTGGAAAAACTCGCAAGTGTTTGGTATTGAGGTTGTGTTGTCTCCTGCAACAGTCTGAAATGCGGCTGAAAATAATTGTCGCCGAAGTTTTGCATGAAAGGTTTATGATAATCAGGTTATAACTGTATTGCTCCTGATTTTGCACGAACAACTTTCCCTGAGTAAAATTGATCATGAGGATTCTCCACGTTTGTGCTCCTCTAAGCAAGTAGGAGGGGTTTGATCTTCTGTTTTGCAAATTCACATAATGAACTTCCCTCTAATCATCTGACAACTTTAAATCCTCTTGGACAAAGGCAACTTCTCCCATATCACTGCATTGATGTACGCCTCTCTGGTTGATTTGGTTAGTCTTAATCAGCATGTCCAATTTTCCAGTTAACACGACTATCTTCTGAGTTTCAAGACTGTTGACACATGCATAATGATCATACTGTGGATTGTGGTTACTCGGACTTGTAGCTAAATTTTCAATTAGGGTAAAAGCTTCATCTTTAATCTTAGTAATGAAATCTCCTTTGATGGCTGCATTGAGAGAGTTCTTCTACTCCCACTTGACTCCACCATTGAAAATATACAGGATTTGCTCATCGCTATAGCCATGATGTGGACACTCTCTGGTATACTCCAAGTTTATCCAATGCCTCACAATAGAACTCACTAGTATTCTGCTAAAAAGTGGTAATCTTGTTTTTCAACGCGACGGTCTTGGACTTAATGTAAAAATGGTCCAGAAATGCACATCTCAAGTAGTCAAAGATCCTGCAAGAAGGGATCTCAACCACCTAAGCACTTTAAATTCCAAAGAGGGATGAAACAACTTGCATTTGATATAGTCTAGAGGGACTCCATTAGTTATTGTTGTGTTGCACATGTCTTATAGTTCTTAATGTGGCCCATTGGGTTCTCACATATAGACCATGGAAAACATAATGCTTGATCAACCCAATCAGCTAAGACTTGATCTCATAGTCTTGTATTTGTATATGGCATAACATGTTTTGGTAGAACTGATGAGGCATGTCCAAGTTGCCTTTGGTGCGATGTTGTGGAGGGTGGATATTCTGATGTTGCTATTATTGATGCTCTCTCTAATACTATCTATTTGTTGTCTTAACTACTCAATTGTAGCAGCGTTTTGGTGAGGCTCTGCGTGTTGATTCTGATGGTTACTGTCGTTAGCTGAAACCTCTTGAAGAGTAGGATTACTCATCGTAGCATTGTTTGCTCTAGCTCTTTGATTCTCTCATTCCAATCTGGCCAAGTATCTTGTTGTCGAAGTTCAGAAGATGTTCAAAGCCTTGACTTCTCTTGACCATAAACCTGAAACACAAAAATAACCAAAAAATAAAAATGGAAGTATAAGAAATCTTGAACTAAAGTTCAATCTTAGATCAAAAGTAACATAATTGGTCCCCAAGAACGGCGCCAAAAATTTGATACATAGATTTGTAACCTTATTATCCTACTGCAAGTGCACAACAAAACAAAGTATCATGCTAGGGATTGAATCCATGAAGACCAAGTATTTACACCATCAATCTCTCAATCAAACATAATCTAACACAAAGAAAAATATTCGTAGTGATTGGAATTAAATAAATCAAGCAATGAAACAATATAAATTCAATAGTTAAAAGCATTAAGTTTAGGGAATTCATCAGGAAATCAGATATATATATCATGACACTATTCAGAGCACAACTTAAAACAATTCTCGAACATAAAACACGAATTTATAGCAAAATTCACTGTCGTGGAATCAACTATGTTGTCTAGCAACCTAGAACTCTAAACAATAGTTTGAATCTAGAGATCTGAACACGCATTAACAACCAAGTATGATAAGTTCACAATTTGCCTTAACATTAACTTTTGTTGACTAAACGCAAATTACTTGTTTGTGCTCTTTTACACATTTTACAAGCACTTTTGGTGAGATAAACAACATATGATCATAAGCCAAGTGATCATGTTAACCTAAGCATTAAGAACAACTACAGATGAAAAAAATCGTAAGATTACACCATATTTAGCTGTAATTCATTGATTCCCTAAAATCCCTAGAAAACCCTAAACCTGATTGGAAAACTACTTAGACATAGCAAAAAGAACAACCAAGAAGGAATAGATAAACCTAATGAAATACTGAATTGAAATAGAATAGATTTTAAAAATCTTCTCCAAATTATAGAAGTACAATGAAAATCTCCCTTGCTTGAAGCTCTCAGGAAAACAAAAATTGGCTAAAAATAATTGTGATAGCGTATTCTGAAAAAGAGGCAAAAACTAGTTGCAATAGTCTCAAATTTGTTTACAAATCGAGTTAAAATGGGCGAAAAGGCATTTTTAAAAATTTTCCATGCGTAGGAACTAGACAGGATCGATCGGTCTAAAAGTAGATCAATCAGTCAAATTCTAAGATCGGCCGGCCTTCATAATTCTGGTTTATCCTCGATCGAACATCTTTTCTTCTTAAAAAGGTTGGACCAATTGGTCTACAAGTAGATTGATCGGTCTTTGGTTCAAAATGACCTCTAGAGTATATTGGTCAATCCATCGATCATAAGTTTTACTAATACAAATGGGATCTATCGGTCCAAGTGTGAACCGATCAGTCTGAGCTCGTAAAATCACCAATTTCGATCTTTTTTACTTGGTTCTATGCTTTGAATACTTAAATCCATCCTAACTCGTTTTTGACATGAAAAACACAGAAAAACTACAAAATACTTAAAAAACCATGAAAAGGAAGAATTAAAACATGTCAAAAACGCAATTCATCATCATCCTTTTAGTTATTATTGTTTTACCTCTTCAATTCACCAAGTGTTTTCCTACACCGTCACAACTTTCCAGAGACATTGATCCCATCAGATTGAGACCAAGTATCCTTAACTGCAACTTGGATTTGAGGCTGCTTAAGGAATCTCTTGTCAAATTTAAAGGAGCCTCGGTAGGATTTATGAGATGCTACCATCTTAACAAGAACATGCCTATAATCAGAGCATTTCTCGGCAAGAAATCCTAGTTCGAAGCTGGAAACATGTGTGTACCAAGCCGAGTTACCAAAACATCTATCCAATCTGCTTTGGATCCAGTGGTCTAATCTTCTACCACTCCATGTAAATCTATTACTCGTGCTCTCTAATTCAAATATGTTGCATACGTTAAGGAGGTTGGCGAAGACTGTGAAAGAGAATTCAGACCTAAGAAAGAGGTCCACCAATTTTCTCCTCATTGTAAAGCAACTTATTAAAATCACCAAGCAAAATCCAACTGCGAGTTCTATTTTCACTAATTCTGTGAATTTTGTTCCCAAACTTGATGTATGAACCTTATACCCGGATTACCATAAACGCATGTAATGAAGTAAACATTTGGTCCTTGTTTAATCTTGAAGTCCATTATATGTTTACCTGCAAACAAAAGATCTATATCGACACTTTTCTTCCAAAATGATGCGAGACCACCGCAATTTCCGACTGGTTCCACTATATGTACAAAATCATACCCTAACCAAACCATCATATCTACAAGAACGTTTCTAAAATCATTTTAGAAACATCATTATAGGGAAGTGCGATTTTCGCAACTCCATGAGATGTTGAACACTCAAGTTTTAGGGCCGATCCAAGCTTTAATAGTTCTAGCTTATTAAACATTGATTATCGGACAGTCCTAAGCTGGGGACCATCCCTTTGTTCTGCTTCTTGGCTGGGTTCTTGTGAGATTTGTCTTCTTGAATTATCTTTCTCTCGTCTGACCCCTCTAATAGCAAGGCTATCGAATATTCCACTAATAATTTATAGTACGTGGGGCTTGGTTTCCACCTATAATATGGGCCTTAAACCCAACAAATACATTTTAGCTAGGCCCATATTGAAGTATAACTACACTAGCCCACTAAAACAAAGTCTTCACCTGGAATTTCATTTAATCTTTTATCAGCCATATTCGTAATGCATTCACACCGCATAAAACGAAGTAGTCTTACAAACTTAATAGTTCACAAAATTTTGATCTGTTTAAGCAACAGACGTACAGTACTCTAGCTTTGAAATGCAATATACGATTGAATTAAATATAATTATTGTGTATATATTATTTTTATAATCGAAAACTAGGAAAAATATGATAAAATATAACAAAAAAGATAAGTACAAAAGTTTTATTTACCAATTAGTATGTTTAGGAGGTTCATTGAACTATGAATTTTTAATAATTATGAATAATTTAAATTTTATGAAATTTTGGATGATTTTAGATGCATGTAGATAAATTTTATAATTTGTAAAATATCTTCTAAAACTTCACCAAAAATCATGAAATTTGAATTATTTTTTGTGTATTTTAACTAAGAAAATTCTCTAAACAATTTTAAAATTTTAATAAATCATTTAAAATCGTATTTTTAATTTTTTACAATAACATCAAATATGATTACATTTTTAAAATTAGTAGTTTAATAATACTTAAATTTTAATATTTTTAAAAGAAATTGTTTGAATAACAAATAATTTTGTTACTTAAACTTAAATGACTTAATGTTTCAATACACACAGGATAATTAATTGCACTTGATCACTTTTAATACACTTTTTTGGATAATGAATAGTAAAAACAGAAAAGTAGGAATGGATAACGTTTTTTATCTATTATAAAAATAAAAATAGTAAAAAACCAATTGGCCTTGGAAATCGGTAGCTTTATGGATAAGGACACTTTCAGATGACAAAAAAATGAGTCACCGATTCTTCTCTATAAAATAAACAATCCTGCTTCTGTCTTTTTATCCAATCCATTTAATCCAATATCCATTATTGCACCTTCAAAATCATACCTTGTAAGAAAAAGTAAAAACTCTCTTTATTTTACTTTCTAGAAATCAAAAACATTTCTGGGTTTTCTGTTTGAATCTACAAAAAATTTATGACTATTGCTTTGACAATCGGAGGAAATGGCTTCTCGGGTTTACCGGGATCATCGTTTTCATCATCTTCTTCGTCCTTTAGATTAAAAACCAGCAGACGAAAGAGCACAAAT
>JAKUCM010004890.1:0-60295 GCA_023374145.1 Lepidium sativum
CGTTTCTCTTTATTGAAAGTAATTGCATTATTGAAAGTAATTGTCTTCTCAGCTTCTTCTTTCTCTTTATTGAAAGTAATTGCATTAATTTAATGTGAGATATTGGGCTCTGATGAGTAATTACAAAGTGAGTTGTGATGAATTAATGTCTAATTTAAAAGCAAGCAATGTGATTAAGCAAATAATTGTTTAAGTTTTTTTTATAAAAAAATTATCTCTAAAACATAAGCTATGTGACAACAATATAGGAGTTTGAGAAGATGTGTTGGATGACTTAAGAGGTTTTAAAACCTTACTTTTATTAGTATAGATTTAAAGATAGTTTCTATTGAAAACTATTCAGACTTCGATTAATAAAATTTCAAAAAGCTTTCTAGCGCTTCGTTTTCCCTTTAAATTAAATCGAACTTGGTTCCTTAATCTTCAAAAAATAGATTACAAACTCAGGTGTTCATTGAGAATCAATGACTTGTTTTCTTATCGTACCTACGGATATAACAGTTTGGTAACAAAGCTAAACTATCCTATTTTTATTCGGGTAATGATTTCTACACGGTAGTGCTCTTATGCCGCCAAGGAGAGCAATATTTTCTGAACCCTGTTAGACTGGGATGAGTTACGTCAAACGTATTGACTTGAGTGAATATCAAGTTAACTCACAAATGACTTAAGTGTGAAGCAAGGAAGATCATCCAAGTGAGTGCAGCTCAAGGCAAGAGAAGCCTTAAGATATCCTTGTGTGAGAAGCAACCAAAACATAAGGAACCGAATGGAAGTAACAAATAATTGGTGGTTACATTCGGTTACAAGACAACTAGAAGGGAATCACATGATGAGAAATGGACTACCAAAATCACATGTCTTGTTTAAGACCAATATGGCTGTTGATGACTAAAGGCACTAAGGAATCTTACCATTTCGAGTAGTTATTTGTGTTTTTGTACATTGTTTATTTGTAGAATGCCCTAGCTTAGTCTTATGTATAAATATCCTTGTAAATGCTTAATGAAAACTAAGAGAAATAAACCTTTCTTCTTCACTATTCTCTCAATATTGGTTACTAAATCTCTCTAATTCTCTCGGTTACTAAATCTCTTCCAATCTCTCATTCTCTATTCTTACATCAAATCTCAATCATTCTCATTCTCTATTACGCATATTCTAATTTGGTATCAGAGCGAAATCCATGGTGACTTTGTATATTTGCTGTTCTTGTTGTGTTTAAAATCGTTTTCCAAAATTGTTTTCAAACCGATTTTTACAAAATGTTGTTTCTTGTTTCTAAAATGATTTCTTTTGAGACACTGAGGAGAATGAATGTTGATAGGGTTAAAAAACCTCTTTTTGAGTATGATATCATCTCCAAGTGTCACCTTTCAAAATAAAGTTTTAAGTTCTTTGTGTTCTTGAAGTTTTTCAAACCGATTTAAAAATGTGTTTTTCAAAATGTTTTGTTCTTGATTTTTTGTCCTAAAATCATGTTCTTTGCTGGTTCATTTTAAGATTTAAAACTTATTTTTCTGTGCTTAATAGTTTTTTTGTTTTTTTGAAATTTCTGTGTTTAATAGTTGTTTCAAAAGGAAATGAATCATGCTTTATGTCATTGTTAATTTCAAATCAGTTTTCCGAAATCAGTTTTGAAAAATGTTGTTTTTTGATATTGGTCTCATTGAACTCGTGTTTCTTGCTGTCTTTCTAGTTGTTTCAAGTTAAAATTCTCTGGCTGGGGTGATGAACCACAAGAGAGAGAAAGAAATAGTTTTGGCCTCATGCTATTATCCGTTGGACAATAGAGGGATCTCTTAGGAGAGACCTTGGGCCACGGTTTTGCTTGGATTATTCACTCTATCCTCTCTTACTTTAAGCTCCATTTTAACTTCTAAGTCACACGTAATTTGTTGTTAATTAAATTTGAATTTGAATTTCAAATTGTTTGGTCTTTACCCATTGGATAAAAGGTAGAACCAATTTCAAAAATATTTCTTGTCTTATTTGTTGAATTTTTTGTGAGACCAACTCTCATTTAAGACTTGTTTTTCATGATTTACATGAGCTTAAACCGTGTAGATGCAAACCTTGTGAAGTGTAGAGCCATAAATCCATTGTATTTTGTGATTTAGTTTTGACGGCTTGAGTCAAGTCTTTTCTAAAAACGTGAACCATGATTGAATATACTTGGTTATTGTGAGCTAGAGTGTTTCAAAGTCATGTTGAATCCATCTCTTTCAATTGATAAAATCTTGAACCTAAGTTGTATTTCTTAAAACCTCTTGGATTGTGTTTTCTTGAAAATTGTTGAATCTTGTTGTGTGTCTAACTCTTGTGTGAGTTTTTGGTGTCTAACCTAGGTGTTGTAGCTAGGTGATATCCATGAGGGAGTAAAGCCAGCCATGATAGATTGAAAGACAAACCAAAACCGCAACATGTTTCTTATCTTGGTTGGCGCCTTACTTGCTTGGGAAGTTAGAACCAATGGCCTCAGCTTGTGTGGAGTCTGATGGAAGGTGCTGAATCAGCTCGCAAGCAAATGAGTGCATTAATATAGTGTGGTGAAAGAAGTGCTCTTGTCCTTGCAAACCCAAGCCACTTATGGAGCAAATAAAGGGTATCTCTAAGACCTCCTCTACTTATTCTCTTTTATTATCATATACTCTCTTGCTTGTCTTTACTAGCCTAGTTACTCATATTCATAGTTGGTTTTATTCATGTCTTGGAGCCCTCAATATCAAAATGCTTTAAATTTTCTCTTATACCTTTTGATGAAGGTGTAACTCGAAGCTTTTCTTGAGTATTCCCAAGAGGAAATGGATGGAAATGAGCAAACTATCGGATATTGAAATAGTGTTAAGGAGGATAAGTATGGTGATGGTCTTGGTATATAAAGGATCAAGTCATTGCTCTTGGTTTGTAATGGTCTTGACATGAGGTCAAGTCATTGGAACCGTTTGGAGGAGGAAGAAGAATAGATCCAAGGAAGCTCCATAGTGTTGGCGGATTGATGGAATGTCTTCTCAAGATGTTGAGCAATTGGATCTTTTGTGTGGAGTTACAGATGAACTCAAACCTATTCTTCATGATGTGTCTCTACCAAAAGCTTGTGCCACAAGTTTGGTAGCTAAGGTATGAGAATTCAAATAATTATTCTCCTTTGGTATTTATGTCTGGTTTCCTCTTGTTTCCCTAGCTAGGAATCTGTGTTAAATGCATTCAAAGTAGTTAAGGAGTGGGAAGCTTGAGATTGTATCACAATCCGAGAAATCTAGGCTTAGATAAGCTTGGATTTCTCTTCATATATCTCGGTGATCTCCACTAAAACTTGTAGAGACAAGTTGTGGAGGGAATAGTCACACTATGGCTTGTTAAGAAGTCAAAGGTGTGAAGTAGTTGGTGAAATGGCCTGTGCAAGAAGGGTCTTTAATACCTTAAGTTGCAAGTATGATAGGCTCAAAGGAGCCAAGTACTTCACGGAATGAGTGATCTTTAGCTAGGAACAAGTGTTTGATACACTTAATGAAGCTAAGAGCACAAGAGCCAAGGCAACTCGAAAAGGGGGCTTAAAAGATCCTAATGAGGTTCAAGAAGTCACATAGGTTGAGAAAGGCCAAGAAAAGATCAAATGAATACATTAGGAAAGTATTCTGGAAAAGTCAACGTTTGGCCTAGGAAAGTCAACGGTTGGAGGGGGTGTACTGCGGGACAGCCATCAGGTCGAGAGGCATGCACCGCGGGTGAGGATTCAACGTACTGCGGGTAAAGGCTGACTATCCAACCGTACGGGTCAACGGTCATGAAGAAAAGTCAACAATTTTGATTTTGCAAAATTTTGACTTGAGATTTTTTCAAGCCATATTCTGAGGGGATTTCAAGCCATGGAAGAGTAAACCAACTCTCTTTGATCATTGATATATGAAGATATCACGATTACATGATCCAATTCAATGAAATGGACATGTAAAGGTATGAACCTTAATCTTTTTCAATTTGTTTTTATACACTAATGTTGTGTGTTTCTTGTGAGTATTAGCCAGCACATTATGATCCATGACATCAAAAGAGCTGAAGCTACAACGAAGGAGTAATTGAAGATGTAACTATTGAAGATGATTCTGTGATTGGTGATGCAGCCAGTTTATCTTTCTCATGTAGCGGTGGAAGAACCATGGCTACATACTAATATATTTTAGTCCACATGTACAATTCGTACAAGGATCTGTCGGTTCATAATTGATTCAGGTAGTTCTAAAAACGTGATCTGAGAGTGGCATTAACAAGACTTGGTTTTATGAGAGAAGCACATCCTTCTCTGTACAAACTTACATGGTGAGATAAAGATCACATATTATTGTGCTGTAGATTTTTCAGTGGGAGATGATTATAAGGACAAGATCTATTTTGATATTGCACCTATGGATGTCTGTCATCTTCTCCTTGGTAGACCTTCGCAATTTGATCGAAGCATAATCCATGATGGTCGTAGAAACACACACTTTTGTGTTGAGAACAAGAAGGTCGTGCTATTTCCTTAGCTGCATCTTATGCCTCGCAATCTGCCTACACCGAAGTTTACAGCACCTGCACTTCTTACTTTTACTGCAGAATGTAAACGTGAGTTTCAAGACTCCGGGTACGCCTACCTTATTCTGCCACGTATTCTTGAGATTCAGCCATTACCCTCTCCAAGTCCAGATGTGCTAACGGGTTTACTACACGAGTTTGAAGATATATTTCCGATCGAATTACCATCTAATTTGCCTCTGCTGCGATATAGATTTGGTTCCCGGTGAAAGTCTCCTAACCGACCACATTATGGGATGTGGCCGCAAGAACATGAAGAGTTGCAGAGACAAGTTGAAGAGTTGGTTTCACAGAGGTCACTCGTCAGAGTATGAACATGTGCACTCTCCCGGCATTGTTGATTCCCAAGAAAGATGGCTCTTGGCGGATGTGAGTTGACAGCCGAACAATCAATAAAATTATGATAAGTTACAGATTTCCAATACCACAATAAGATTATTTGTTGGATTAGATTGCAAAAGCTTCGGTGTGCACAAAACTCGATGGTTATCATTAGATTCGGATACGCATTTAATACACGGGAAGGTCTGTTTGAATGGTTGGTAATGCATTTTGGGTTGTCCAATGCACTTGAGTACAATTACGAGGGTCATGAACCAGGCATTGCAGCCATTCATCAGACGCTTTGTTGTTGTCTATTGCGATGACATATTGTCTACAGCTCGTTATGGCGTCATACTTTTGGCCAACTTTGCGTAGAGATGTAACACGATTGGTAGAAGGTTGTGGAGCGTGTCAGCGTGCTAAGGAAGGTTCTAACAACTCCGGTCTGTATTTACCTCTTCTGATACCGACTCAGCCGTGGACTGATGTCAGCATGGACTTCTTGCTTGGACTCCCACGTACAAAACGAGGTAATGATTTAATTCTGGTAGTAGTTGATATTTTCTCGAAAAAATGGCACATTTTGTGGCTTGCAAGAAGACGAAAGATGCAGTAACCATGGCGCAATTTTTCTTTAATAGAGTATATAAACTTCATGGCTTGCCAAGCTCCGGTAGGGATACTCGTTCCCTAAGTTATTTTTGGCGCTCTTTGTGGATGTCTTTAGGGACATCTCTGGACATGAGTACGGCTTACCACTCGCAATTAGATGGTCAAACTGAGGTTACAAACTGATATTTGGGCAACATGTTACGTAGTGTAGTTGGTGACAACATGCACTCGCGGGAAACCAAGCTGCCACAAGTTGAGTTTCCCCACAATCATGCAAGAAGTAGGAGTTTGGGTTATTGACCATTTAAGTGGTGTACGGTATTGTTCCAGGCTGGCCTTTGAACTTGAGTTCATTGCAGGATAGGACGAGAATGCATGGTGAAGCAATGAATTTAATTGACTCCATCCAGACAGTGCATACACCAGCAGTACACAATCTCGAAGCTCAGTCGCAAAGTACAAGAAAGACGTAGATAAACATAGGCGCGAAGTCTTGTTTGAACCCGGCGATTTGGTTTGGGTCGACTAACCAAAGACAGGTTCCCATTGCACGAATACAACAAACTGAAATCAAGAAAAGTTGGACCCATCAAGGTACTTGCTCAGATAAACCCAAATGCGTACTAAGTTGAGTTACCAAATCATATACGGACAGCAAATGTCTTCAACGTTAAACATCTTCGACCTTACATTGCAACCGACATGATTCCAGATTCAGGGACGAATCTTCTCTCACCCCCGGAGATCTAATGCAGCGCATCTTTCTCATAGTTGTTTTGAATCTACTTTTATTAATAAGTTAGAGATTCTACTTTTTTTTTTTTTTAAGAATAGTTTCGATTGAAAAGACTTTGATTAATAAAAATTTCTAGCTTCGTTTTGCCTTTAGGTTAAGTCGAACTTGGTTCCTTAATCTTCAAAAGTTAGATTACAAACTCGGGTATTCTTTGAGAATGAACGACTTGTTTTCTTATCGTCTCTACGGATACAACAACAATCATTACTCGAATATAAAGAAAACAGGTTCAGTGGGTCTAAAGATACCAACAACTTTTTATTTATCATACTACTAAATACAAAACCTTTAGTTAAGGTTCTCTATTCATAAGAACCTAGATAATTTCTGAAACACTAGCCATCTGAAGCATAACAACGAAAGATCAAATTACATTATTATTATTATTTCTGAAAATCAAAAGTCTAAAAGTCCCACATTACTCTCTAGAATATGAATTTCACATTTCGGATCAGTAACCACAAAGAACCACATGACCAAGATGACCACTAAACTACCATACATTGGTTCAAACATCAAATTTTAAGAGATAGACATTTCATAATGTAAGATTTTCCATCAAGTACAAGATCATACCACTCAACCTTACCCCAAATTTCTCCATGTTCACGCCTTTCTATCGCAATCTCTGCACACCAAATCTCTGTAGTCTCACTAAATGCCACTACTTTCTGCAAAAACACAACTAAGTTTTTACCGCAACTTGCTGTGTATGCCCATGGAACATTCTCAAGTCGTCCCAATTCCACACTCTTCACCACTCTCCAAATCCTCTCCTTTGGATCATATGCTTTTAAACTACTCTTTCGAACATTATAGTAATACAATACATCATCTACCACACATGGATTGAACCATTCCTCAGAGTGCAAGATCTGGTCCGTCTCGCATTTATCTCCCTTTGGATCATACACATAGCTATTCTTATAACTTTTCAGATAAATCTTACCTGCCATCTCCACGCTACTAAGCCACCTTTGGTCCACCTCCCAAGTTGGCTTCTTCCTCTGCCTAACCTCCCACTTATTTTCCTTAATATCAAACATCATGATCCTACTAGACGATGATTTCAGCTCCGGAGATTGAGTATCAGACCCTCCAATTACATATATCTTCCCATCTATGAGTTTGCAAACTGAACCAGCGACTGCTATTGGCATTCTAGTTAGTTGCCCCACTGTGTGAGATCGACAATCAATGCGTGACACAAACGGTGTGATCAAACCCCAATGGTGAAACCCACCCATGAAAAATATATCAGAACCTGCAACCACATGACTTCCATCTAAAGGCATAGGAGGAAGTGAAGGAATAGGGACTAACCAAAGCTTGTTGTTAGGTTTTCGACCAAGAGTATACCAATTGAGATTAGAGGTTTGGTTATTAGAGATTGCAATATAAAGACAATACTCATCAAACCCTAGAAAAGATCGTCTTACGTACAGTTCAGGCGATGCAATAAGAGACCGGAATTGCTTAGAGATGATTGAGAGAATTGGATGGTAAGTTCTCGGGACACGAGCTACACAATCTACGAGGACTTCATCGGGAAGTGACATCAGGAATGATGGTGGCTCCGGTGACTGATTCTTCTTTGCCGCAACTTTATAAGAAGGCATGATCTCGCAGATTTTTGTTAATCTTTTGACAAAAGTTATGATTAGGTCATGTAGATCCACTTACACAAAAAACAAGGCAAAGATTTTTGTTTGCATTTTTGGAGGAGAATCAAGGGTTTTAAAAGAGATATGGTAGAAGTAAATGGAAAGAGATTTGCAGTGAGCCTTTTTTGGATAATAAATCTAATAAAATCTTGTATTTATGGAATAAAATCTGGTAATTTGGTATTTTTATTTATTTTGGAAGGGTGTAAAGAGAAAATTATATTAAAATTCTATCCTCACATAATTATTTCTCGTTTTGTTATATATGTGTGTGTGGAATTGTGGATGTTTGAAAAATTCAAGATGATCTAGAACTCTAAATTTATTTACCGTTTTTCTACTAATTATTTTATTTATTTTGAATTTCAAATACCCCTATCATATCAGATGTTATCGTAAAATTTTTTAAAAAAATATATGTGTTGTGTACGAATTTGGTTATTGGGCTAGTCAGTTGTGGCCCAATATAACTTACCGTTAACAAAAAAAATTACACAATAGAAACCGTATTTAAAAGCTATTAGACAAATTGACAAAAAAACACTACACAGGTAATCTAATAATAGTAATTATTTTAAAAATTCTCAGATACTAGGATTCGGTTATTTTTCAATACAAAGAAAAGAAAAGAAAAATATTATGGTAATTCTGGTTATGAATCGGACCTTTGTGTATCCAAATAATTATTATTTGAAGAGTAAGGTTGACAATTAAAACTATACAATACTAACAAAATTTAACCAAACAGAAAATAACAAAATTATTTTCCTACCCCAACATTTATCTTCTTAGCCCAAAATTATTTTCTTAGCCCAAAATTAATTTCTTAATCTAAGTGGTATCTATGCATATAGAAGTACTTGGTGGATTTTGCCTCGAGTTTTCCGGATAAAAAAATTAATTCATAGTGCTTATATAAGCAGATGGATGAATGATAGTTTAGGTTTCAGTGTATAAATTTGTAAAGACTATGGTTTGATTTCTGTTAACAATTTAAAACAGTGTTTTTGGGTTAATCGGATTTAGATATGTTTGAATGACATGAAATTTTGGGTTAATCGGATCTAAATGTGTTACATAATAGGAATATCCAACAAACTTTCATATCCGTAGCTATATAAGTGATAGGTAAACGTCACTGTTTTTATTTAAGAAACAAAAGCCCATATAAAGGGAACCCAAACTGATACATTCAACAGAATCATTAGGTAGTGTTTAACCCACATAATCAAATTTTAACTAGTTATTATCATCAAAACCATCTCATTTGGGGCAGGAAGGGACGAATGCGAATGGACCAACATTGAAAACACCGTATATAAGCTTGTTGATGATTACCGTAGCAAATCCCTTTCCTGGTGTCAAGACCCCCTTCAGAATAGCGCCCTTAGCTCCATCGTGGAGTGTTGACACTTTGTTACATTTGGCGTCTGGTGACTTCACGAGAAAAACTCGGCAATTTTTAATACCGTAGCTACTCACTTTGTTAGGGACCAAGAGCATGAAGTATCCGTTCTCGTCCGTTATTGTCTCTGTTGTTGAGTTTTTCTTGTTCTTACACAAAAGTCTCACCACCGCACCTGTATTCACAAATGAAGAGTGAAAAATATATTATTAGTATTCGTATAGTTTTACTCTATAGTACTAAAACAACAATGCAATAGCTATTAGTTCATGATAACCAAAAAAAGCTAATATATACTGATGTTTTGCTCAAAGGTTCCATTACAAGCATTCTCACTAAATTTACCTATTTGAGAACTTTTCACCTGAACAAGATTTATCTTAAAAATTAGGAGAGTACATAAATCAAGCATATTTGTTTCCATATCGTTTGGTTATTGGTGAAGAACCAAACTGAACCGAGAATAAAAATTACCAGAAAAATGAACTGAACGATTTTTTGTCAGGAACCAAAACCATATTTATGTTCTGCTTTTTATGTTGGGGACTAATATGTACTGTACTACTGTTTTGCACAATGGTACCGTTATAAGCATATTTATTAAACAAATCTACCTATCTTATATGAGAAATTTTGACTTTAACAAGTTTTATTTAGAAAAAGTGGAGTTTCATAATCATAAAGGGATGTATAAATTAGACCTTTAACGGGTTTAGCGCCTACGAGGTTGTCGACACCAGCGTACTTGCAAGCTTTGCAATAGACCACACCCCGAACGGCCACTAGAGTTCTGTTGTATTTAGGAGGAGAAACCGGTGGAAGAACCGCAAGCTTGATCGGAGCTTTAGCCGGTGGAAGAGTTGGTACTTTGATAGGAGCTTTGGCCGGTGGTAGAGTTGGTAGTTTGATTGGAGCTTTGGTCGGTGGGAGAGTTGTTAGTTCGATCGGAGATGATGAACCAAGTTGGTTCACTCCTAAAGTGAAGACAGAGGAAGTGAAGCAGAAAAGTGCTAAGAGAGTTAAAGCATCCACATCAAAGGATTGTGAAAAGGGGGTTCTTAAGAAAAAATACAAAAAAATATATGGAACCAATCAGGGTCCGCCACGTGACGGACCCTGATTGGCTCCGTGTTTTTTTTTTTCTAAGAACCTTCAATGGATTTTTTGATGTGGATGGTCTTAGAGAAACACTCTTACCAATGAATCCCATCTTTGTTGTTTTGTATATGTGTGAGTGAGTTAAGTTGATGTTACTTGGGTGTATTTATAGGAATTTATAGGAGATTTCAGGTTTCATTATTTTGATGAAATGAAATAAAATATAAATAAAGTTTCGACAACGAATGATACATATCGGTAAATGTTATATTAATATCATAGTTGGCGTAAATTTGACATTTTAATAACTGAATCTGGAAGTTAAAAGAAATATTAACGGTCGAGTTTTCATAATTATATCTTATCGATATTAGTTTTAATTAATGTTTGTTGTCACTGCTAACGTTTTTGTATAGGTCGATTGATGATAATATTGTGTAACAAATAAAGTTATTTAGCATCTACACAAACTTATATACTCAGTACCAAAAGAATTCGAATGTTGCGGAACTTAGGCCTTGTTCGTTTGCTGTTCGCTGGCGACTGCGATCGCGACCAGCGACCAGTGACCGCAACCAAAAAAATTATTTTTTGTTCGTTTGACAGTCGCTGCGACCACTCGCTGCGATCAGTCGCTGTGTTGTTTGTTTAGTGGTCGCGCGACCAGTGACTGATCGCAACGACTGGTCGCTGTGTTGTTCGTTTAGTGGTTACGCGACCAGCGATTAGTCGCTATAATGTTCGTTTGATGGTCGCTCGCGACCAGCGACTCCTTTTCTAAAAATATTTGTGACAAAAATTATCAATATTTATAAATATGAAAAAAAAAATTGTATGGTAATTTAAATCATAAAATTTGATATTAATTAAACAAAATCAAATTCAAACATACATAAAAAAAAGTTTTAACATAACAAAAATTTCATAAATAAAACACATAGAAATTCTTAGTAAGGTAACCGACGTACTCTACCGATTTCACTTGTAAGTGTGTCTCGCAATCCTTCCATAATTCTATCACTTGTCGGCTCATATTCAATATGTTCATTGTGATCACCATCACCATCACCATCATCATCATCATCATCATCTTCTCCTTCATCACAATGAGTCTGATAATGTTCTTCACTCAGCCAATATAAAAAGTCATGATCCTCGATATGTGAATCACGGACGAAGTTATGTAGTCCCATTATTGTTGTTACAATCTTAATCCACCTAGTCAAATCATATTTTGGATGCTTACGGTCCAAAATTCTCCGCCGTGGAAAATAAGCTAATTTTAGCAAACAAACTTAGAGTCTGTTTTTATGCTAATTTATTTATTGATTCAAGATAGTTTGTTGATGTTGCTAATGTCATAAAAGCAGAATCAAAGAGACTACTACAATCGAGCTCCAATATTTTTGTTTTTCAATTTTTGAGCAACTTGAAGATGCATGTTTTGTGATCCAAACTATGTTTTTGGTCTTCCCTTTTCACAAAATCTTAAAACATGACAGCGAGACCAAGAGCAGTCGATACATCAAATAAAAAGGCCGGCAGATTTGAGGCTGATGCAGCAGTCACAAGCTTCCCATCAGTTATGCATCCATTCGACTCCACAGCCTCACCTCCAGCCACCTTCACCATCACCTTCATCCCCTTCCCATTAGCGCATCGCTTCCCCTAGAATTTCATAAAGAGAGAAACATCACATGACTAAAAGCCAACATAACTACAAGAGTACTGTCCCATTTAGTATAAGTTCTTTTGCCATTTCATGCCATCTTGAGGTATGCATTAGTATTATTTCTAACTGCATTTTACTGTTTTGACTCAGCTCATCTGAAAGTTTTAAGTTGAAACCTTCCAAAAGGAAAAGACTTTGAAACAATGATTTACCTTAAGAACACCAGTGGCTGCAAGAAGCAATTTACCCTGTCCAATAGCTGCAAACAGCTTATCTTTCTCTGCAAACTTCTTAACCAAAGCAACATCCTTTTCATTCATCACCAGTAACCCAGGTGATCTCCCTCCTGGCACCAATACACAGTCATAATCATCCACACATATATCATCCCACGATGCAGTCACAAAGAAGTTGTGACCGCGCTTCTCTGCAGGAAGTTGCCGTCCTTCCTCAAGGTCATAAACTGCAGTTGCACACGTCTCTCATTTCTTCTTGTTTGGTGTCACTGCATCCACTTTACAACCTAAAGCTTGTAGTGCTCTAAATGGTACATTTATCTCATAGTCTTCTACATAGTCCTTAAAACCCAACAACATAAAGTATACTCAGTGACTCTGATGACCGAAACAAGATTGATTTGACCAATGATTTACGTATTTTGATGAGGAATTGAGAACTCACCCCAATGAGGACAAGCACAGAAGCTTGATTCTCCTTCAAGCTCGAGAATTTTGCACCAAGAGATTCAAGCAAAAGCCTAATTCCATGACCAAGTGTAGGCCAATCAATCGTACTCATTAAATTCCCATCTTTAACGCAATCAGTGATCTCAAACATGCTCTGAATCCCAGGTTGTTGCCACCACGAGCCACCATAGAGCTCTATCAAAGGCTTCATACAAGATAAATATTAAGATACTTACCTGATTTAAACAAGATAAATATAAGAAAGAAAGAAACTTACAATCTACTCAAGTTTCTTAAGTTTCCCAAGCTTGAAGAAAGTTGTCCTGTGAATAGATAACTATATATGAGTCCGCAATCATTTTATCTTCATATTAGATATTCATCAATGTTGGTGGAAAGAAATAAGATTAGATATGTAACATTACAGTTCAAGAAGTATGGTAATCTTTCCAATTTTGGGAGGTAATGGTCCAGAGAACCGGTTTCCGATTACAGACCTTAAAATCTCTCTACCAACAAGTTTCAAGACAATGAATCTGAAATCGAAGACTAAATACAATTGACAAACTAATATACAAAAAGAGAAAACACACAAGTAAAGAGCAAGAGCTCTTCTAATGACGTAGATGGTGTTATTGTACTTGGTTTTCAACCTCTTATCATCTCTTTCTCCTATCAGACCGACGAAATAATCGAAGCAATGAAGAGATCTTATGGAAATGACGAATCCTTAGTGATGAGATCTCATTGAAAGAATCAGAGAAGTTTGTTCCTGAGAAGAAACAGTGTTGAAGAAGAAGAAGATCGATTTTGATTTCGGCTTTGTTTTATTTTTAGGTTTAGTTTTTTTTGTGAATTTACTAAAAAAATAAGGGTAAATTAGTAATTTAGAATTTTAGTCGCCGCAAATCGCTGTTTAGAACAGCGATCGAAAATTGCAATCGCTGGTTGCTGGCGACTGGTCGCTGAATCAGCGATCACGAAACGAACATATTTTGGTCGTGGTCGCTGGTCGCGGTCGCCAGCAACCAGCAAACAAACAAAACCTTACACGAATATAGGTCTATGCTTTCGGCTTGTTGAATATTTGGAGGTGATGATTTATCACTGGGCTGCACCACCCCATAAAAGTAGTCCAACCATCTTCTATAAAGTTGAAGAACACTTGAAATACAATATATATATATATATATATGAAACAAAAATAAACAAAAAATGATTGGCTAAATTAGTGTATGTTAACTTCCAAGCCAAAATTAATGAATATTAGTGCATGGGCTTTCATTGATTTTATCATGTTTTCGTACATACATAACATGTGCATGGGAACAAGATGCGTCTGATGCGGCTTCAAAAAAATTACAGATTTAAAGTTCAATTAATACCTACTCTTTTTCTGTTTATTTGGTTTTCCAATATCTTATATGCAATTCATTCTAGTTTAACGAAATTATCTAACCGTTGCCAATATAATTATTTTTATAAATCAAAATCACTAAAAGATTTAGAGCATTGATGTTAATAGTGTAAAATGTTGAGCTTTGCTCCCATCTTCACACCAGAAAAAAAGATAGTGAACCAAATCGTCTTGGTCTAGCGTAAATTTTCGAGGTGGAAGTGTTGGATTGAATAGTATTGGCCATTGGTAATTTAACATGGGTCCTGGCTCCAAAGGATATATGGACCAACGATCCATAATCTTGTATAATTTTTAAACAAAAGTAAAATAATGTAAAATGTTATGGTCTAGCACTACAAGAGAACATGACTCTTATGATTCTGATTTTCGTCCCTAATACGTTGTAAAAGGCCTTAACAACGCATTAGGGACGTCACGTGGTTTTTCGTGTCTTGCACGTCGTAAGCCATAAAACGTTGTAAAAACGTCGTAAAAGTTAACAACACCATATTAAAGTTTTTAAAACGTTGTAAAATAGACGTTATAAAAACGTCGTAACATCAAGAGGGTGTTGTAAACTCGATGGTAAATTATACGTTGGCACTTAACAACGTCTTTATGACGTTTATAATCCCAACGTCTTTACGACGTTTTGTGCAATATATCTACAATAATTTATTTCATTTATATAATTTATAAGATTTATAAATTATATGGTTTATATGATTTATAAGATTTATAAATTATATTTATATGATTATGATTTATACGGTTTATATGAATTATATGATTTATATGATGTAAAGACGTTGGGGCATAAAACGCCGTAAAGACGTTGGCACTTAACAACGTCCTTACGACGTTTATAAGCGCCAACGTCTTTACGACGTTTTCTTCAATTATATTTTTTCCTAAGTGTTTTTCGGAATGTTAGATTGATTTATAAAACTTAGATTGATAAAACTTAGATTGATTTATAAAATTTAGATTGATAAAACCTAGATTGATTTATAAATTTACTAAATTCAAATGATTTATAAAAGATTAACATAACGTAAATTACATTAAAATAGTAACATAGATTGTTCTTACATTATAAACCGTAGTATCAATCAGATTCTTCACCGTTACTGCCATTTCCACTACTTGGATTATCACTTTTTGCAAACTCGTCACGTTCCTCATCGTCAACATCTTCTACAGGGAGATCCTCGTACTCTCGGTTTTCCGGATCGATAAGAACCACTAGCTCTGTAGCTTGCTCTGGCACTTGTATAGATGAACATGATTCTTCCTGCAACGGTAAATCTCCACATCCAATAATTCGCCCACGGGGTGTGATCTTCACTGTAGCTAACCAATTGATGTCTGACTCTTTGATCCTTGGATATGGAATGGAGCTAACTTGCTCTGCTTGCGATGCTAAGACGAAAGGCTCAAACTTGTTGTATTTTCACCTCCCATTCACGTCCACAACTCCAAATTTGCTGTAACGGACACCTCTGTTGATTACAGGATCAAACCAGTCACATTTGAATAGCACAGTTTTCAACCCAATTAATCCCACAAATTCCACTTCGATAATCTCTTGCAAAACCCCATAGAAATCGGTTTCACCTTTCACACATACTCCCCAATTTGTCGTTGCACGCCTCACACTGTACTCAAAGGTGTGAAATGTGTATCCTCTGCTGAAATACATGGGTGCTGTTGTTATCTTAGCAATATGACCTTGGATCAAATCATGAAACCATGGTGGGTAGAATGGATCATCATAGTCAACATGTATATACAATTTAAATTAATCACAACGTAATTAGAAATATGTTAATTTAAATTAATCACAACATAATCACAATTAATGTATACAATTCACTCTTACTTGGCCCTTCAACCATAATGCGAAGTGCATATCTTTCCGCTTAAGTACTTCTGCATCTGAAATTCCTTCAATAGTTTCTTTTACCTGACTAACAAATAAACTATACATGTATATAGAAATATGTTAATTTAAAAGTAATACACATTTCATAAAATATACACAATTCATATACATATATATACCTTTCAAACGGAAGCACTTCAATACAATTCAGAAGTATATATGTGTGTGCCGCGTGGCGGTCTTCGGGACTACTCCACCAAACTTCATTTAATGTTCCACTAAGACGTCCAATTGGGGAAAAGATATCAGGAACTCCCTCTACTGCATAAGTTTTGGCGATACCACCATCATCATATCTCCTAGGTGCTCTTTTTCGTGTGTGAACGGTGGGTGCAAAGTAGTACGATGTGAAATGCGACGTTTCTTCTGTCAGGCTACCAGCAACGATTGACCCTTTGACTTTTGACAGATTATTTGCTTTGCCCTTAAGCGTTTTCATAAAACGTTCAAATAGGTACATCCATCGAAAATGAATAGGTCCTGCTAGGAGTGCTTTGTGAGGAAGGTGCACTGACAGATGTTCCATAACATCGAAGAACGAAGGAGGGAAAATCTTCTCTAAGTTGCACAACAATAGCGGTATATTGGTTGAAAGTTGTTCCAAACCTTCTACTGTGATTGTCCGTGCACTCAAATCTCTAAAAAAAGCTCCAATACCTACAATATAAGAGTTATATATATATATATATGTTTATATTCATTACTATAGTATGTTAAACAAATATCTGCAAGTGCTTCATGTACATGTTTTGGAAGTAACTCCGCCAAGGCAAAGGGTAGTAGTCGTTGCATGAACACATGACAATCATGACTTTTCATCCCTGTAAATTTTTGCCCTTGCTCAACACATCTTGAGAGATTTGAAACATACCCATCAGGAAACTTCACCTCTGATGACACCCAATTGAATAACACTGTTTTCGTCTCAGATGACAACCTAAATATCGGAACTGGAATTTTGCCGTCACTTTTGATATGCAACTCACTCCTTGAACAAATAGCTGGTAAGTCTAAACGTGAATTCATGTTATCCTTTGTCCTACCATCCACGTTCAAAATCGTATGCATGTTATTCTCAAAAAAATTATTCTCGATGTGCATCACATCCAAGTTATGTCGAATCAACAAATCTTTCCAATATGGCAGCTCCCAAAATATACTCTTCTTATGCCAGTTATGATGTCGTCCGTAGTAAACCGGCATATTATTAGGAACGTGCCAATTACCTCTTCGAGGAACAGTAGCCAAAGCCCCGTAATAATCCATATTTGCTTCGATTTCCTCTCGTGATAGATACAATGGTGGGAGATCCTTTACCTTAACTTTACTTCTAAATAGAGTCGTGTTCCTTCTGTAAGGATGGTTAATTGGAAGAAATCGACGATGACAATCAAACCAAGACGTCTTCTTACCATGTTTCAGTTGGAATGCATCTGTTCTCCCAAGGCAATATGGGCAAGCTAATCTCCCATGTGTTGTCTAACCAGATAACATTCCGTAGGCAGGGAAGTCACTTATCATCCACATAAGCACCGCCTTCATCGTAAAAAAATTTTGGACATAACAATCATATGCTCGAACCCCGTGCGTCCATAACTGTTTCAGCTCATGAATCAAAGGTTGCAAAACACGTCAAGAGACCGTTTTGGGTGAATAGGACCAGAAACAAGTATACTGAGGAATAAAAATTCGTTTTCCATGCACATTCCCGGAGGAAGGTTATAAGGCGTGAGGATTACTGGCCACAAAGAATATTGTCTACTGGACATTCCAAACGGACTAAAACCATCGGTGCATAGAGCAAGATAGACATTCCTAATATTCCTAGCAAAATCTTTGTGTACCGTATTAAAATGTTTCCACGCTTTTGCATCTGAAAGATGATTAATCTCTCTTTCCGTCTGTGAATGCTCTGCATGCCATCTCATCGCAGCTGCTGTCCTCTCCGACTGATATAACCTCTTCAATCTATCAGTTATTGGCAAATACCACATCCGTTGATACGGAACCTTCTTACGCCCACTCCCTTGTGCCTTATATCTTGGCTTCTTACAGAACCGACATTCTTGTAACACATCATCATCTTTCCAATAGATCATACAATTATCTATACAAACATCAATGTTTTCGCATGCAACCCAAGACTATAAACCAATTTCTGGGTCTCATAATATGATTCAGCACACACATTGTCTTCTGACAAATACTCTTTGAGCAAGTCAGCCCACATATTCATGCATGACTGAGATGAATTACATTCTATTTTAATATTCATCATCCTAGCTGCCAATGATAATTTAGACAGACCTTCTCTACATCCCTCGTAGAGAGGCTGGTTTGCAGCATCTAACATGTTATAAAAAAATTTTGCATCTAAATTGGGTGCCTCAGCAACTATAGGTTGATCAATATTAGTTTCCTGAAATGCATCTCTAACCATTTCATGCATCCTATCATGCTCTACAACCCCATGAATCTCATTCTGATAACCAACATCATGCAAATTATTTGATTCACCTATATTAGCATCAACATTCTTAAAATTACTACTAGTTGCTTCATCATTCCCATGACCGCTATCACCTTCCCCATGGTGAAACCAAATGTAATAATGCTGTGTAAACCCTCTATTTAATAGATGATTCCAAACAGTTTCTACTCGGGCGAATTTCGTAATTTTTCATTTCCGACAAGGACAAAACATCTTACCCGATTCAACCGTGATTTTGGTTTGATTAGCCTGGTGCATGAATATTTTTGCCCTGTTCATAACTCCTTTGTCACGATTCTGGCAGCATCTCTATGCATATACATCCACTTCCGTTGCTCGAATATATCTCCACCAAAAGACATTTTTTGGATTTTTCCCCAAAACCGTTTTTTTCTCTCCTCTACCACGTTTTTTTTGTTTTTTGATGTTGTGATTAATGAAGAGAGCCTTCCTCCTTATATAGGCAAAAGATTAACGATGATTTTACAACATCTCTCAAATTATGAGTAAATTACAACACATGTACCTAACCATAAATATCTAATTTCAAATTACGTCCTTAAATAGTTATAAACTACTTAGTCGTAAAAGAGTTCTAAAGTAGAGACGTTTTAACAACAAAATTTTAAATTTAATAACGCCTTTACAACATAAATTAAAATTTTATTTAAACCTTTTACGTAACAAGAAAAACGTGTTAACCTACTTTGACATTCGATTTTAATTCGATGTAAAATACAGAGGTCGTAAAAGAGTTGCAACTTAGGGACTAATTAACAACGATTTGTTTAAGAAATGAGAAAGCGTTGTGAACGAGTCGTAAAATACCAACTTGTTTACAACAAAAAATTTCGTTGTCTATTTACAACTCCTTTACGACGAAATCTCAAAACGTCGTAAGGGAGTTGCATATACCTCCCTATTTTACAACGTCCCAAAAATTTGGTCCCTAAACTAATGTTCTCTTGTAGTGTAGTGATTATTTTCGGAAGATGGATTACATTTTTCTCTAGAGGTTCTTAATTGAGCTATGTAATACGTGTAAATTCCAACATTCGCACATGATCACATGAAATTTTCAGAGTGAGATTAATTAAACCACTGAAAAATAAAATTGGTTTAATAAAACCTTTAATGGTAATAATATAAACTGCAAAAATGAAAATAAAAAAAATTGTAAGGAAAAACACAAAAAAATAGTTTTATACCATTTGTAATGGAAGTTTTTCACACCGTTGTCTCATCAAAAAATTAATAAAATATTAAGTAATAATATTTTATTTAAAATGTTTTTTATTTTAGAAAATATAGATGGGAGTTTTAATAATATTAAAAAATTCTTATAATAAAAAATATTATTAGTTTATTATTATATGTTCTTAATAAAATTTTCTTGTGAAAAAATCCAATCTTAGGGTTCGGGAGACAGAATTTATATGCTGAGTCACACTGTTACATTAATCTGAATATAGCAATAAGATTAACATGCAATCATCATAAAATAATTAGTTTTCTTGAAAGACTCAACTCACACATGCCCACTATACAGTAACACGCCACAAGGTTCTTAATTGTTAGGCTCTACTCTAGGTGTGCTTAATGCCTAATCACAGAGTAGCTGACTAGTCTTTGTTTTCCGTTACCCATGTCTATATGAAAAGTCCCAATCATATTTTCACATTTTACCAAATCTTTTAATTGTTGAATCATGGTTTAACATTGTTTTGATGTTGCTGTTATTTAGGGACATATTTTTCTCTCTTTTTGCCAGCTATGGACAAAATGTTTATATTGAGTTTTAAATTTCATATTAACAATATTTTCTAATATATTTTTCCTTACTTTTATGAATTTTTTTGTATTTTATTTTTGTTATTTTCTCTAACACGGATCAAAAAGAATTATTGGTGGATCTTTGAAAAATGACGGATATCCAAAAATGATGAATATCCGAATATTTTTGAATCAACACAGGCCACTAAATTAAAATTGGACTAAAGAATGAAACGGATTATGGATATTGCAAAATTTTCGGATATTCGTGCCCACCTTCATTTTGGTATTAGTGATCATATATGTTGACTTTATCTTCTTAGTTAACAAATGCTAATTAGCCATCATAATTTGAACGATAAAACAACAAACTTGAAAATACTGAGAGTACGGTGAATCACTGATCAGCTAAGACGCCTTCCTCAGTATGTAATGTGAGTTTATAAGTAAGCAACCAGACAACAAACGTAACAGAATATAAAATTTCAAAATCAATTTTTACGAGAGAGCAGATAATCTCCCGCACTACTGTTTTCGTTTTATCGTCTCTCTCACTCTCTTATTTTCGTCTGCAATGTCGTCTACCAGAAGGGCCACTAAGAGAGCTCGGCCAGAGCCGCCGCAATCGCTTAAGAAGCCAACACCGAGCACAAAACTCCAGGACGATTTGGACCTCGATGTTTCTAGGTCCGTTCAGTTTCTTACGTCTTCCTCTTATTTTTCTTCTGATTTCGGCTGAATTGTGCTCGCCATTGTGCTTCCGTGTGAATTGTGAAGCGATCTCAAAGGAATCATGTCAGCATTGCAGCAAATCCGAGAGAAAGCGAACGAGGATGGCCGGAAGAAAAAGGATGAAAGCATCTCCAGGTGATTTATCTTTCCGTTACATAATTCTCTCCAGGTAACTGATGAAACAGAGTTTGATATCGCCGCTTTAGATTATCGAGTAATTCGTGTTGATCATATGAATCTTCATATTTGCTTTCTACTTTTTGAAGGAGGGTTTCTTCTAATTGTTGTCGTTGGTATATGAATTAGTCTGGATCTTGTATCACAAACAAAATAACAACTAGATTTCGCGGGATGATGCTAAGATGTTAGATCATTTCTTCTAGCATTTGAATACGGTTTATCTGTTGTGAAAGTGGTTGTGGTATGCTCTTGTATTGCTTAAATTAGAAGAAAATGTTAGACTGATAGATATGAAGCTCGTTTAATTTCACAGATACAGAACGTGAAGATGTTCAGTCTTTTGTTCCTCATCTCTGACGCACTGAATTTGATATTTTCATCAAAATTTTGTGTCTAGTAGTATGATTTTGTTATTTAGGGTTCCATAAAGAGAAAGACATTCAAGAATTGCGGGCACTTTTGATCTGCAGAATCAGTTTTATGCCCAAAAGATGAAATAAACGTCATGGTTCTAATGCTCTCTAAGTATGGTTAATTTGATAGCTGAATCTTTCTTTACTCCTTGTGTAACTCTCTTGCAGTGTGTCCACTGGGTTGAAGTCAAAGATTGACGAGTTGAAGTCAAAACTTGAGAAAGAAAGGTAGGATGTTGATGAGGATGGATATCTGTTCTTCCATGCTTTTGTAAATGTTTGTCTATATTATAAGATCTGAATGGAAGTGTGCTGATAGTTTCTGTCCTTGACTCACAAACTGCAGACAAAACTTTGCTAAAGCACTCTCAAAGAGCTCAAAGGAGGTGTGAACAAATATCCCAAGATTGATACTTAACTTAATTTAGTCTTGTCAGCATATGCTGACAAGATACCATATTTGCAGTGTGAAAATGTCTTGAAGGATGAAGCTACCAAGTTTGAGGAGCTTCAGAATAAATTCATGAAAGACAAAGCTGATCATCTACAGGGTTTGAAAGGTACTCTTTCAATTGCCCTTTGGTTTTGTCACATATCACTCTTAGGATCAATGATGTTGATGAATGTGTTTGTAATTGGCAGACACTATTTCCAAGTTTGAGGAGGACAAGGAGAGGTTGTATATGCGATATGAGCAACTAAGTAAGCCAACAAAAACCCTAATGAGACCACTGTTATGAGATGACAACATGTACTCACTTCCACCTATGAAATAACTTATAGGGAAGAAGGAGAAGACACTGATATCGGAACAGGAGAGGTTCTGCACGGAAAAGCTTGCTCACCTTGAAGAATCGCTGAAGAAAAAGAAACGGGTATATAGCCTTACATATATATAAATATACGTATTTCTCTTTTCTAATGTTATATGACAGGATGTGTATTCTCTGGGTGTGTAGGATGACAAAACATTCAGCATATTGAGGAAAACTCTCGGCTCTTTTCTGGAGAATGAAGCCTCTTATGATGACTCCCAACCTGATGAGTGAAAGATTAATGTCTCTTTGTTTGATCAGCCAGTTTCTTTACTTTTTCTTTCCCAACCGAAAACGGTTGCACTTTAGCAACCTTTCACATTGTCTTCTATGTTAATTTGAAATGAAAGCTTAGTTGCACTTTAGCAAGATTCACCACAAGGTTTTGCAGAAAGACCACATTGCTGTATACATTTTATCAGTTCCATAGACATCAGGTATTACGTGCATCTCAAAGAGCAGATACGACGTATTATTGGTATTCTTTTTGTCTAGAGTCGCAAATGAGCCATAGCTATAGCATTCTGTGATAGATCTGGTTCTTGTGAACTTTTGTGGAAGAAGAAGAAAGGATTTGTCATTTCAAAACAAACATATTTTCTCATGATTACAACACAACTCTTCATTTTACAAGAAAAGAAAAGAGGGTGAAGACAGTTAAAGGAAAGATGCTTTTCAATTCCAGAGTTCTTCCATTGGGATTCCACGCTCTTGAGCAACATCGCGGAATTGTCTCATCTGTTGCACTGCTGCAAGAGTAGCTCTCGCATTGTTGAGAGCATTGTTGCTTCCGAGCTGTTTCCCCAATGCGTTCTCAACTCCTGCCATCTCTAGCACAATCCTAACCGCTCCTCCAGCAATCACACCAGTACCTGGTGAAGCTGGTCTAAGCATCACCTTAGCTGCTCCATAATCTCCTTCTGATCTATAAACACATTCCCAATAGCTTAAAACCAAATAATCCCTCAAACGCTAGGCTCATGGTCTATGGAACAGACTCTTCAATTTCATAACACCGATCCTTAAACCAAACAAATCATCACAACAATGGCTGCACAATGCTAAGAAGTCTAAATTCCAAAATCTTACTTCATTGACCAATTGAGACATTTTAACCATCCAAAGCTGATTCTTCTAACCATCAAGACACATTACACAAACATCAAAGTAAAGATTTTTTTTACCTGTGGGGGAAAGTGAGGTACTTAGTCATGGGAACTTGAACAATGTTTCTCCTAGCATCAATGGCAGATTTCTGAACAGCAGCAACAACTTCTTTAGCCTTAGCACAACCAACTCCAACATTTCCTTGTTTATCACCAACAACAACAATGGCTCTAAATTTCAATTGCTTCCCTCCTTTAACAACCTTAGTCACTCTCCTAACTTGAACAACTCTCTCTTCAAATCCATCTCTAATCTTATCTTTCTTCGGCTTCCCACCAACACCTCCACTACTCTTCTTAAGCTTCGAATCCATCACATAGATGTCTTTCCCAAGCATACTCTCACCACTATACGCAGGTCCATAGAGCTCTTCGTATGCCGTCGCGATCTCTTCCTCTGTCTCGTCGGTTCCTTCGTCGAAATACGGTGGAGCGACGAAGCCTTCTGGAGCAACCGGAGGGTCAAAGACTACATTTGCGGTAATCTCTGGAGTTTCGTCCTCGAAGAAGAAAGTTTCAATTTCGTTTGATGAGGCTTTGACGAGAGTGAGAGATGCGGAGCGACGACTGACGAAGGGGAAGGAGACAATGGGTTTCGTAGAGGAGGAGATGAGAGAAGAGATTCCATTGTGGAGAGAGAGATAAGAGAGTGAAGAGAGAGCCGAAGCTGTCGCCATTGGGATGAGAGGAAGTGAGAATGATGCAAGAAGGCTTATCCAGCAGCAGATTGAAGAGAAAACTCTTGTTGGGAGATTTAATGTTAATTGTTTTTTTATTTTTACAGTTTGGTCATGATATATTCTATAACTACCATTTGAACCCGGAAAACTTTTTTTTATACATTATAACCCAAGTCTTGAATAAATGGAAATTTTCATTAATATAAACAGACATTTATAATCTTCTGGCCTTTTCCGAATCCATAATAAAAGGTTAACAGTTAACATATTTTATAAATCATATGTTTACTACGATAAATTCTTCTCAGTCTACTAATTAGAATAATTCATATGAGTATATGTGTCCATATATTAAACTATGATATTTGTGTATTACACACCCTTGTGGATCGAAATGGGCACATAAATTGAAAGCCCTTTTATGACCCATTAAAATTTATTCGGCTATCCATTGGATCTCTTAAACTAACTAGTAAGCATCAAAACCTATTGTAGTAAAATGATGAATTTACTAGGATGGGGTTACGGGTACACTTTACTCTTTGATGCAAAAACAAGAAAGTTGCAGGATAAAATAAAATTAGATAATTGGCTGATTGCGTTGGAAAAGGCCAATTGCACTGAATTTATGAATGACTTGAAAAATTATTCTTTGCAAAGAAAATAAGAAAAGTGAATGAAAAGTAAATGAAAGTGTGAGAGTAGTACAAAGGGCCCCACTGAAGAAACGTTGGTCTTTGCTGTCACGTTCTCCCACTACTTCTCTTCTCTTTTCTCATCTCCACTTTTCTTTTATTCTCAAGTTACTCAACATATACCAAACTTGATGTATTTTTCTTCTATGTTGCAATATTATATCTACTTATGTATATACATATACTTTTGAAACTAGTTTTACATACTTTTCTCTATTCTATATGGACTTTGGAATATTCTTTTTGTTATATATCCCTTTGTATACTGCTTTATATTGGAATTTTACTCCACTATTATTCCCTATACAAGAGTTTAAACTCACATTTTTAGTTTTTTTTTTCTAAAACACTAGATTGTTAAGAACCAATTTTTTATTGCAACTCATCTCTGAAATCTCTTGAGTGGAGTGACATAACGCTATTATAGCAGAGCTAATTAATTATCATTGGAGTTAAATAACACCAATCATTTTTTAAAATTAGGCTATTTCTATTAAAGTTGTTAGAGTAAACACAATCTACATATGGACCCCTATAAATAACTTCAGTAACAAATATTTGTGTTTTTGCTACTACGTAAGCTATTAGTCGGAGTATTTAACCACTAAACTAAAAAAAAATTTGGCAATTCAAATTTTTAGTCTACAATAAAAGAAAAGTATGAACTATATTATCTCGATGTTTGGCTACACATTATTATTACCAGAAATTTTAGAGAGCTCGGAAACAAATCTATCATATCTCCATCGAATTCAATTGGTTTAATAAGGAAGAAGAACATGGAAAAAAAGAAGAGAAGATGAAGAAGAGTGAGATGCTAAAACAAAAGTTGCAATCAAAATTGACAGGCAGTACAATAATGCGAAGTAGTCAGTGTCATGATAGCTGAGGACTCTATTACCCAATCTTTGATGTTACTATTCTGTCAGTAAAAATAATGTCATAAGATTTTAACTTATAAAAGTAGAATATATCTACCTGTTAGGTTCTTTGACAAAAAACAAAATCTACCTGTTAGGTTAAATCTCATATTTTATGTTGCTGCCAAAATTATCTATCCAACTTCATAATAGTAAGCTGAACCTTCTGAAAGAAAAATATCAAATGGTAGATTATCTCTTGGATACATTTTCCCATCCATTTAATTTGACAATAAATAGATTTGTCCCTTACTCTCTAGAAGATAAAATATATGCAATTCTTTGCATAGCTGTACCATTCCTACATTTGTATTTGCTTAGATCTAATTAATGACATAGTCTTTTAATAGTTGAGTTAGATGTGCTTATAAATGTTACAAAAATATGGAATTTTTTTAATCAAATAGTTAGACGTTTTCCTTTTTTAGGTTAAAACAAAATTTCATGATATGTTAAATAACAAAAATTAATGGGTCTCATGTTATTTTGCAATTAAGTCTGTTTTTATATTCTCTAATTAACAAATATGTCGTTGAGTTTTTTTCAATCCGGTTGTTAGAATGATCTAACTAATGACTACACTATTTGGTAGATTAAATAGGAATTTTAAGATCTGAGCTAAATTATAAATCGAACCTTGTTAGTCCAACTGTGGAGAAATGTTTTTTAACAAACAGGTCGAAACATAATCAAAACAAAACAAAATATAGGCTGCATATATCGGAGATGATGCTGTAAGAACTCTTAATCCAATCGTTCCAGTTAATTGCTCTCACTAGAGAGATAGAATCCAATGTAGTTGCAATCTTTTGAAAACTTGAGTTTGGTCCCATAATAAAATTGCGCGAATTGCTAAATCTTCTGTAGAAATTGGAGACGCGTTGAACATTAATACCACAATACAATTTGGTCCACTTGGTGTTGAACCGAAGAACAAATCCACAATTTTAACTCTACCATGAGTAATCTAGTGTGTCACGCTGCATAGGTAGAATAGTGGAGAAATTCTCAAACTAAAAAATGCGGTTAAATGTTTATTTCTGTTTAGTTTTTTTCAAATGTCCACTTCTCTTATTTTATCTACCGGAATTATTTCAAAAAGTTATGTTACATGTAATATTATTATTAGGGAGTTAGAGTTTCTATCAAATCTATAGGTTCCACCAAAAAAATTAGGATCCAATAACTAAAAGAAATAGTAATAAATTTTTTTTGGTGGATCGAATAGATATAAAACATTTTGTGCCATTACTATTATCACCACACATTATCATTGTATAGAAAGTATCCTTCATACTATTCGCCAACCTAAGATACGACATGCTTTTATGGTGCGAACTAAATTCACCGACCAGGACAGAGATCATCTTCTAATTTCACGAACCAGATGCTATAGGACAGTAGTGCACATTGCACAACTCAGGATCTAATTGTCCACTACATTTATTACTCCAAAATACATATAGTACAATTTAAAGAGAAATTTACTTAAATACCCCACTTTATTTTATAAATCATTTTAAAAAATTATTTTTTAAGAACCTATTTATATCATCCACTTTTTCTGCTAGTTTTAAAAACTAAAATATCTTTTACCTAATAAAAATAAAAAATGTAATTTTACAATTTTAAGATAAATGATATATATTTTTGAAAAAATTAAATAATTTTAACACACTATAGATAATACTCTAAGTATTCAAAAGAAATATTTTTATCTTTTAAAGGTTTAAATATTGATTGTCAACAATTACAAAATCATTGTAAAAAACACGAAAAAATCTTGGTTTTATCAATCATGAATCATTGTCTATAAATTTACAGTTAACAACATAACCAAATTATTTGTTTAGGGTTGCGATATTGGAATCTTTTAGTTTGACAGATTGCCAAATTTTTAGCAGACTTCCTCCAAGTCTCCCAATTTTTTGGCAGACTTCCTGCAAGTTTGCCTGATTTTTTTTAGTGGACCAATTATGCAACAATAGATCGATCGGTTGCTTTGCTGAAACTTTTAAGTATTTTCTGTTTACTTGTTTAATATGTTATATTCTCAAACTCTTTTTAGATGTATAATTATCGATCATCTTAAAACAACTTTTGATTTTAAACTTGATGTTCACTAATATTTAATTATTTAGTTTCTTAAACATTATTTACTATGGAAAACAGCAAGGAAGTGGAACCAGAAGATGAGCTTGAAGCAGAGGAAGCTCTACACATACCAGCTGGTCCCATGAACCGTTCTCGAGCTAATGCATTCAACAAAGCATTAGGAGGATTGCTTGACACCTTCTGGACACAAGTGGTGCTACTTCACAACGTTGAAGACAAGGCTAATCAAACCATTCTGGTTTCAGTTCAAGCACAATGAGTTTAATGATGGGTATGTTTCTCATCTGTAGTCTTTTTCCCTTATCCAAGTTTTAACCCAATGGGTTTTCTTGGTAAGGTTTTTAATGAGGCAAATGATTCACATCACCATAGCCCATTGTTAACTCAAATTCGTGGCTATATCTCGTTCACACAGCCATAACAAGAAAAAGGAAGAAGAACCGAATTTTCCTTATTGAATTTTTCGGAAACTTTCCTTATTCGACTTTTTCCATTCTTTCTGTTTTTTCCTTTTATTTTATTTGGAGAAACACTAGGGTTTCGTCCCTCTCCTATATATGTATTGTGCTCCCTCCAAGCAGAAGAACAATTCACGTTTTAATCAAAAAGATCATTCAGTCTTTTCTCTTTTGTTGGTGTGTAATATCCAGCAAGTTGTTGGTGTGTAATATCCTACAGTCACAACTTTTGTGAGACCATTTGATCCACATACTTTGATCCTTGAAGCTTCTTAGTTTCCGGGGTGCAAAGACTATCCAATATCAACTCTGAGTGAAGATCCCTGGAGGCGTGTGTTACAACTCGTCTTTAAAGTTCGTTTGTCGTCTCAAAGTCGAGCATCCCAACTCCATATCCTCCAAGTGACGAAATTGGGATTGATCCCTTTGTGGGATCGTATCAATAGGGATAGTTGACTCAGTACTTAATGAAAAACTTTGTATAATAAAAAAATAAACTTAAACTGAATGAAATCTAATATGATTCTTCAACAAATTACTTAATCACCATCAGTTGTAACACGATCTAGAATTTAATTTTAAACAAACAAAAATATTTGAATCTTGAGAAACTATGAATAAAAATAAAACATGGGAAATTATTTTCTTTTTGAACAAGGCAGTTAAGGAGTGCAAGACAAATTGGATATTTTTATAAAATGTAAATTATCTAAGTAATTAGAAAAAGATAGGTTATCCAAATAACTTATAAAGTAAAGTGGGTTGTATAAGTCTATTTTTTCTAATTTAAATATACTTTGTTATCTCGAAAAGTAATTTAAGGGAACTTGAAAAAATTCTCGAATAAGAAATTTGTGTTTAATAGAGTTAAAAACACTTTTAAATCGCAAATGAATCCAAACATAAAAGAAAACGAAAATCGAATGTGCTGTATATTACCGTTCAATTATGTTAATATATCTTCATTTTGTCATAATATATTCAAGTTTGGACCATTCTTATATGTGTACTTTATGGTTCGTGGCCCCGATGGTTAACTTGCTTGACCTTATCATCTAACACCAAACAACAAATTGAATTGTTTAAATTAATTTCGTGGTGGCCCTTTGGTATAAAATCGAAAGAACTTCTCTTTGTAACCAAATATTATTCTCACGATATATCAATGTGACAAATTGGTGGACATATGAATTTGTCTGTGATAACTTTTCTATTCACTAACTGTTAGATATATTATTGAGCAACCTCATGATTGATTAGTTCCATATAAATTGTTACGCAAATCCAAAAATAAAAATAGTACACTCTGAATGACCTATTCATATATGTACAACTCATTCAAATTATGTTATTCTCATTAAATACAAAACGTTAAATCATAAAATTCAAAAGCAAATGATTCATAAGAAAGCATTGAGCTACGTGTTGTTTGTGTTTTAGTTTGAATCTTAACTTCTTGTCACCACAAAAAAAAAAGAGATACCAAACGTCCACGTGTTTCGATCATATAGTTAAATTGTCTATTTATGTAATTTTTTACTCAAGTTCGACTTTAGATATATAACCCTAGTTAATGAAATCATTTTATGTTATATATCAAATTTGTCAATCTTATTATTTGGAAAAAATATAATTTTAGTAAATCATTCTCATAACCAAAATGTTTTCCCTTTTATTTTTATGTTTTGTTTTGATACATAGGAGGATATACTATTGCACATACACAAATAATAGAGCACTAAAGCTTAATCGTACTTTTGTGTTTTTTTACACAACATGCTTATAATTTGTATACCTTTGGACATGAAGTAGAAAAAAAAGAGTGAAAACTATGTGGTCCAACAACTTAAACACCTAAGATCCTCCCCCACTTTTGTTCCGGGGCTCCTTTATTTCTCTTCCAATGTATACTTTCACTTCTGCTTGTTCCTCTTCTTTGTCTTCTCCTCTTGGTCCATCTTTCATGTGAGAGAGAGAGTTGAATTTTGCAGGTGAGTATGAGCAGAAGCAAAGCAGAAGGGAAGAGGAGTTTAAGAGAAATGAGTGAGGAAGAGGAAGAGGAAGAAGATGATGACACTCTTGAAGAAGAAGAGATTTTGGAGAAGAAGCAGAAAGGTAAAGATACAAGTAGTAGTGGAGTTTGTCAGGTGGAGAGTTGTACTGTTGATATGAGCAAAGCCAAACACTACCACAAAAGACACAAAGTCTGCGAGTTTCATGCCAAAGCTCCTCTGGTTCGGATCTCTGGTCTTCACAAACGTTTTTGCCAACAATGCAGCAGGTATATTTGTGTCATCCTCTTTTAATCTCCTGCAGAACAAATAAAAAGAAATATAAGACCCTTTGACTTTGGTGTTTCAGGTTTCACGAGCTCAGTGAGTTTGATGAAGCCAAGCGAAGTTGCAGGAGACGATTAGCTGGACACAATGAGAGAAGGCGGAAAAACACAACTGAATAAAGACTGTCAAATGTCTAAAACCAAATTGAAGGTCAATGAAATAGGCTTTGCTTACTCTCTTCTGTCAAGTCTTCTTTAGCTCTTTGTAATCCTCTCTGTCTCTGTTTCTCCATAGTGCCTGCAGTCAAAACTATTTGCTAAACATAATACCTGATTAAAAGCATGGAAGATAAGTAAATGCTTGGAGTAATAATGTATAAGATCATTTAAACTTGGTAAATGTTTGTTAAAGCCAAATTCTTATACCCAAACCAGAAATCTGTATATTTGTTGCAATCAACATATGAGAGAACAAAGGTAAAGAACTAAAACAAATACTGTATATGATCTAGGAGATCATTTTTGATTCGTGAGATCTGTAGCTCTGTTACAAGAAAGCAAGTCAAAACCCGAGACAAATGCAAGATTTTAGTGGTTCGGAGATCTGTGAACCGGACCAGATAAATTAAATTGGAAAACTAATCTAAGTCATGTTTGATTCCCAACATTTTCATTGAGAATTCCCAAGCAACGATAGCTGCTGCATTAGCAGGGAATGCTCTGACGATTGTTGGACCCAAACCTGCATAGCATCCCTTGAGTCCAGCCCTCTTATGAATCTGCAGAATGATTTGAAGTCAAAAATACTATTTCATATACTCTTTGCATCGGTGTTTAGATACACAAGAGATAGGGCAAATCAAAATGGCTGACCGACCGAGCTCAACACTTTAAAAGGATTTCTCTCAGTAGCTTTGTCTGGAGCGGTCTGGATAATGGTTTTAGCTACGTCAAAAGGCAAAATTGCTGACCAGCACTGTTTCATCGAAACACAAGTAATATTCATATAAACTTGATATCAATATATTTCAAGACAGAATTCATGAGACACACAGGAAAGATTCTTACTGCTATGCCTCCAAGACCACCAGTGAAAACTCCTATCCCCATGTCAACCAAGTAACTATCTTTCAGTATAGAATCCTCCAACTTTGAGTGGATGTGATACCGTAAATACTCATAGACAGTAAAAAAGACTGCATTTCCAGCACATTCTCTTAATAATGTAGCTGAGCCACCACGAAAGATACCTTGTACCTGAAAGATATCCCTATCAACCTAATGTTTGATTCTAACTATGATATCTGGCAACGGGAGTTTCTCACCCCTTCATTTTTAACGGTCTGAACGGCACAATCAAGAGGACTATTGTATTTACGGAAGGTAGGAACCAAAGAATCTGTGCCTTGGATCTGCATTCTACACTGAAGCAAACAATGAATGTCCCAAAACTCCATCGAAACCATCAAAGGTACTAATTGGGGGAAAATTAATGGAGCTCTGGAGATGTCACCTTTACTAACTCTGTTGGACATAATACAAAACTAATAATAGCTCCACCAAACATAGCAGAGGGAACAATTATTTCTGGTCGTGGCCCATCATCTCGCGAAGTTCCCTGTACAATTAAAAAAGGAAAAGCAAACTTTGTCATCTCAATGATAGATTTGAAATACAGTGAAGACGATTTGACCTGCAATATTACCCGCAGGAACAGTTTTGCCTGGGAGTATATGCCGAACATCAACGAACTCTCAAAGGCCATTCCCAAAAACGACGAGGTTGCTCCACTATAAAGTCCTTTGACCTAAACATGGTTTCCAAGAACTAGTAAGTTTCCATCGCACTAAAAATTCAGACACTCAACAACTAAATTATTCAGGAGGCTAGAGTCTAGGAGACATAACAACAAAAGTGCAGGGTAAATAATATACTCCTTCAGTTTGCAGAATCCTTGAAGCACAATGCAGCCCGTTTTTGTATCTTAGCCCTTGCACATCTGTATTATGTTTCTGAAGCTTCACCTGATAAACAGAAGACCTAAGGGAAATATAAGAACATGACAGATACAATCCAGTGATCAAGCAACAAAAACAAGACATGGTTTCATAAGGAACAATCCCAAACGAGTTCCAAATGGCACCAGAATAACCCTCATTGGCATACATGATGAATGATTTCCTATTGTCTCTGCTTAGATAAAGAATTTACGCATTACCCAAAACTAACTACATCAGCAGAAGAAATGTTCATATGTCCAACAACGAGAAAGGTAACAGTTAAGAAAAAAGTGATATGTGTATTGATGCTCCAGTGTCACACAAAGGAATGGGTAATGAGACCAAATCATATGAGCAAAATTCAGCAGCGGAGAATGGAATTGATGTGTAAAGCATAATCCTTTGGAATTGGAACATAAACAGAGATGTGCAAAATTGAGATCGAAAAGTGAGCACCTTGACTGTGTCGAAAGGGTGGCCGACGGCGACTGTGGCGAGACCAGCCGTCATTCCGGCAACATACTCCTTGTAAAACCCTAAGCCCTCTCCCATCGCCGTCTTCCTCTCTCCTATCAGACAACCAAGCAGAAGAAGACTTCACTGTGGCGCTTTTTGTTCCTTTCTATCAACACTTTTGATTTATAAATAAAAAAAATCAAAGAGGAAATTTGCATGTCGCAAGATAAATTCAACTTCTTCGAAATTTTACCTATTTTGGTTTTTCCGAATCTTATTTGGCTAAATACACAAAATATATTAATTATAAGAAAGAAAAAAACTACAGTTAAACCTCTATAAATTAGTCAATGACAGGTGGTCTAATGGTGTGGTCACTTTTCAAATCTTTAATGCAGCAGAGATCGAACCTCCTATCTGTAGTAATAGGAGTGTGATTTAAAAGCCATCAGACTAGTTGACAAAAAAACCCTCTATAAATTAATAATGTGGAGACTTTAAAAAGTTATTAATTTACAAAGGTATTAGTTTATCTATAAATTAGTAATATTAAGTTATAGATAAATTAAAACTTCTCTAAATTAATAATTTTTATTTATAAAAAAGTAAAAATATTCGGAAATATAAAATATGAAAGTATTCATATGGCACATATTATTAAAAAAATTTGTTTGAACTTTTCTTTATTTTGATGTTTGATATTCCATTTTTCCTTTTTCATATATGTTAAATAGAAAAATGGAATATCAACATATATCGAAATAAAATAGATCTCAATAGTCTACTTGACTATCCAGGTGAAAATGATACATTTTCAGAAATTCACACTTTAGAAAAAATTCTGGCTTCTGTAATTAATAATGATAAAAAAGTCGAAGATGCTGATGAAGTCTTGGAACCAGTTACGCGTCATTAAACAATCATTGTGTCTAAAACTCTTCAAAAATTTTGGATACAAATTAAAAAGACAAAATAAGAAGTTTTAGAAGCAATAAGGAAAATTAGAGATGAGCTACAACGAGATTCCAAGCTCCACCAAACTCTACCATGTCATAATTTACCTCAATTAACTACTGTCAAAGAACAACCATACTATTTTCTTTGTAATTAGGAAGTCGTATTGTTGGGGACAAAGTGTATAAGATTTTTTCGGTTTGGTATAGTTTTGTAGATTTTGGTGGAGTTTTTAACGTTAGTGTAGTAGATTTTGGCAAAGTTAGTAACGATAGTGTGGTAGTGTTTGGTTGAGTTCGTACATTGTGTAATAGAGTTTGATAGAGTTGTATTTGATAGTATGGAAAATGTTGCATTGTTAGTTACGGTAGTTTGGTAGAATTTGGCAGAGTTTGTTCATTTAACCTTGTTCATAGAATGACAATTTTACCCCTTAATTATTGCATCACCTACCTTCTTTCTCGCTCACTCATCACAACAAAACACCATTGAAGCACAAATCACCATTGTTGTTTGACTTCATTCCTTATTTTTTGAGCTCATTTTCTTGATTTTGGATGTATGGATCAAATCATCTTAGTTTGTGGGAGTTGGAAATTTGACCAAAATCATTGGTTCTTTCTAGTGGATATTTCGCTTGGTTGTAGAATCATTGAGTTGAGTGAATATGTACGTTATGATGAGTTTGTGAGGATGGTGCATGAAGATTTTGATCTAAATCAGCATATCCATAATGTAAAACTAAGTTACATATCAAATGAACTCATGCATACACTACCACAAAACACACCTCCTATCTTAGTGACCAACGAGAGGCAAATGTGTTAGTACATGCAACAATTTTGAAAAGAGACAATTCATCTTTATGTGGAGATTTAAAGGAGATCGCATGTACCTTTAAGAGAAGGTATAAGATTTGAGCTTAAACGCGAGCTTTCATTTGATAAATTTGATTCTACGTTTGGTAGACCATCTTTAACGTGTGGTAGAGTTAGACAGACTTTCAAATAAGAAGAGGAACACATTCACTACGATGAAGAAACATAAATTAGATTTCACTACTTCGAGGATGTAGATGGTGCAAGCTCTAGTGATGAAGACTTCATACGTGTTCAGAGGAAGTGTAAAGAATAAGATAAAAAAAAATCTACCTCCTAATAAGAGAGATTTTTCATTTGATGATGAGTACTTAGACATCGAAATGAGGTCACTTCAATTAGTTGTTAAACAAATTTATTCCAAAAAAGATGATCTTAAGTCAAGGTTGAAGACATATTCTGTTTTATATAGGTTTGACTTTGATGTCGTCTTTTCATCGAAGATGTTATTGGTTTTGAGATATTGAGTTCCAAACAGCTATTGGAGAGTCTGTGCTTCAGGCCATGACATTGAGAGTCCGTATTTCTATATCAAGATCTATTATGGAGAACACATTTGCTTCTTTACAGAGAGGTGATCTTGGGTACGTCAAGCAACCCCTGATATTCTTGGTTGTTTATTCTTGGATTTTGTTGGTGTGTTAGGCTTTATGTTCTTTCTGTATGTTGTTTCATTGAACAAACATCTTGCTTTGAAGACATAATTCTTTCATGGTATATTTTGGCGTAACTATGATAGTACATAATAGACTTTGGTAGACTTTAGTAGAGTTTGTTTGAGCTTGGTTTAGTAGAGTCAATTATATCTTTGCCGCATTGTTTTCATTTTGTACAGATGAAGTATTGGAAGATAAATCGTACTTTAAAGGAAGCTCGGACTCTAGTTACGGGAACTTCAGAGAATAGTCTTAAAGAACTTCCCTCGTATTTTTTATATGGTTAAATGAGCAAATCCGGGAACACTTATCAAAGTGAAAGTAGAAGGAGATGATGGGTTCAAGTTTCTATTCTTTGCATTTGATGCTAGCATTAGAGAACTTTCGTGTATGAGAAAGATTGTTGTTCTGGATGGAACGTTCCTGCAGGGAAAATATAAAGGAACTCTTCTCACGACAACAATGTAGGGCAGAACTTTGAACATTTTTCCTATTACTTTTGGTGTGGATGATACCGAAATGATAAATTTTGGGAATGGTTTTTTAGACAACTCAACCACGTCATTTCTGATGTTCAAGAATTGGCCATCATTTCAGATAGACATAGATCAATATCCAAAGCAATTAAAAAAGTGTATTTGCGTCCTTTAAACTGTTTAAGAAGGTTGCAACTACATATAGGCAAGACGAGTTTAATGCCATCTTCAGCGAAATATATAGAGTATTTACTAACAAAAAATGTTTGTTTTTGGAGTCGTGCACATTTTCTAGGAAATAGATACAACTTCACCATGTCAAACATAACAAAATCTATATATCATGCGTTAGTTGAAGCGCGAACTTTCCCTATTGTGCAGCTTATATATGCTATTATGGCAATGTCAACAAGGTGGTTAGGCAATAGGAGGGCAAAGGCAGGGGCAATAACGACCATTCTCACTACAACAATCAAAAAACTTCTAAAGGTATGGTTTCGTAGAATTTAGTGGAGTTTGGTAAATTTTGGATAATTATGTAGTATAGTTTGAAAAACTTTAGTAAAACTTGGATATCTTTGTACTAGACTTTGGTAGACTTTAATAGATCTTGAATATTTGTGTCGTAGAGTTTGGTACACTTAGTAGATCTTGGTAGACTTTAGTAGATCTTAGATATATGTATAATAGATCTTGGTAAACTTTAGTAGATCTTGGATATCTATGTAATAGGGTTTAATAGACTTTAGTAAATCTTGGATATCTATTTAGTAAAGTTTGGTAGATTTTTGCAGATCTTGGATATCTGTGTAAGAGAGTTTGATAGACTTTAGTAAATCTTGGATATCTATGTAGTAGATCATGGTAAACTTTAGTAGATCTTTGATATCTGTTTAGTAGAGTTTGGTACACTTTAGTAGACATTACAGTATTTGTTTTTTTTGTCCATGCAGAATAGACTTCTCAAAGCCACACAATACAATGTGCAAGACATTGATGAGCATCAAGATGTTGTCACATGTTTGGCCTCCTCACATGTGGTAAATCTGACGGAGAAAATGTGTTCTTGCAAACGGTTTGACGTGGATAAAATACCTTGTGTGTACATCTTAGCCGCATCAGAAGCATGACAGTGTTCTAAGATTTGACCTTATAGATCTTTACTATTATAGGAGTTACTTGTACCATGTGTACGCCAAATGTGTGATGCCAAGAGATGCATCACTTATAATACATGAAGATGTAGTAAAGTTTGTAAACCTCCTATTTTACGTAACCGACCTGGTAGGCCAAAGAACTCGCAGTTGAAAAGTTGGTTTGAATACTCTTGGGAAGAAAAATGCCCAGGAAAGTGATGACTTGTTCTAGATGTAAAGGTGTATGACATAATGCCCAAACATGTAAAGTACACGTCCAATCTTGAACTCGCTAAGTTTTTTTTCCAATATTTTGTTTCCTAAGTTTACCTAAATCTACTATAAATATACCAACATCGACCAAAATTTAATAAGTTTATCAAAATCTACCATGTTATGTGTAAGGTCAACTAAAAGCTACATCCAAATGTTTCTAAACACTACTAAAATCTACCAAAATCTACTAAACTCTATCACTCCAAAAAAAACCCTTGCGAAGTTGTAATCAATACTTCCTTATCCATTTTACCCCTAGGCGGATAAGATTAGTTGATGATATTTTCTCTGGTAGTGGAAGCTCATCAATGACGTCAATGCCGAATTTTATGCGAATAAAGGGACAAAACTTATCGGCCATTCTATTAAGTTTGCATCCCAAGGCTAAACTTTCAATAAACTTTAGCGTATAAATGCCACAGTCACAGTATTGATAGTTCACGAGGGTCGACTTCACCCTATAGATAGTATAAGCCTCCACCTTAACATGTTTCTACATATCCTTTGGTGTCATTCTCCTAACTAGATATGGAATAACCATCGCGTACGACCTGCTTTCATGAATAAACATAAGCAACATTAAGAATAAAGATCTACATTTGTCTACTAAGATATACTGAACTCAACCAAACAATGCATGGTAGTCTACCAAGATCAACTCAACTCTACCAAGATCTACTAAAACCCAACCAAACAATGCATCATAGTCTACCAAACTATACCAAGATATACTAAACTTGATGCGTGACAAGGGTCAAGGAGGGGTTTTTGATTCGAACATCTTGTCGGTAAGTGTGGGAAAAGATCGGAAATGTCGTGAAGGATAAACGAGGTGAATTTGAGGCTCAAGTTAGTGATAACCGAGACCTCCGAGGGATGGATGCGATGCGATAAGGAAAATGGGAAGGATGGATCGAAAGACGACACGTGAGTGGTGGCTCTACTCATGATTCGGTCTAACTTAGCCGTCGGGAACCCGGTTCAATGACGGCTAAGGTTTTCGGTGCGAGTCTCACGCAACGAGAAAGGAAAAACAGATTTTCATTCAAAAGAGGCTAACCTCAAAATAAATGCACAAGGGTCCCTTTTATAGGAAAGAAGGAAAAGAAGGAAGCCCTAAACACGTGGGCATAAAAGACACAGAAGGATAAAAGGTCCGTACACATTAACGGCTAGAATTGTCTAAGGCTAGAAATAAAAGGATAGAGATGGGCGCGTCATTCGGGGTTGCACGCCCATGCGCTAAGTGCCCTAGCCTCGTTAAAACCTCCCTTGTGAAACCACTTGGGACAAAACCAAGGTGAGGAAAAAGAGTGCCCAGGTTCCTTAACGGCTTAGGGTCTTCACCTCGAGATGGTGAATACCGTTCGGATAACCTCATTCGGGTCGCACGACTCTAAGAACTCGGTCACGTACATGTTGCACTTTGTTTGGGTATTCCGGGCAGCCGTCTTGGACCTAGTGGTGATCCCTGGGTCAATGGTCGGTGCTCGGTTTGGTCCTTGTGTTCTGCGGCTGGGTCTTTCGTCTATTTCATTGTCCGCGTTCGGTCCGATAGGTCGGAACTCATCATCCCTTCCCTTTTGAGAATGTTCTTACCTCAGAACGTCGTAGTCATCACCTACATCAAACGGTACCAAGTCAGCGACATTAAAAGATGTTGAGGTCTGATACGTACCAGGGAGTTCGAGGCGGTAGGCGTTGTCGTTGATCTTCTCGACGACTTGAAAAGGACCGTCTCCCCTTGGGCTGAGCTTGTCCTTTCAGTACTGGGGAAATCGTTCTGGCCTTAGATGTAACCACACCCAATCGCCTGGTTTGAAAATCATGGCCTTGCGGTGCTTGTTGGCTTTGTAGGCATATTGTTTCGTCCGTCTTTCCAAGTTTACTCGAACTCCAGCATGTAATTTTTTGATCAACTCGGCTTTTGTTTTCCCGTCTTGGCATTCGATCTCATTAGATGGTATAGGCAGTGGGTCCATAGGCATTAGAGGTGTAAACCCGTAAGCGACGTCGAAAGGAGACTTCTTGGTCGCAGAGTGAACCAACTGGTTGTATGCGAACTCCATAATCGGGAGTAACTCGAGCCAAGTCCCTTGATTGCTTGCAACGGTGGTTCGGATTAAGGCTTCAATGGTTCGGTTCACAACTTCAGTTTGGCCGTCGGTGTGTGGGTGGCACGCCGTGGATTGGTTCCCATCTTCCTCCATAGAGTTCGCCAAAAATGCCCGAGGAACTTCGGGTGGCGGTCTGACACTATGCTGCGAGGTAATCCGTGCAACCTGACCACTTCCCGGAAGAAGAGGTTGGCTAGGGCCGTGGCGTCCGTCAATTTGTTGCACAGGGTGAAGTTTGCCATCTTGGAGAACATGTCAACAACCACAAAAATAGCATCCTTGCGATAGCAGTTAGGCAGTCCAAGTACAAAATCCATCGATAAATCAACCCAAGGTCCATTCGGAATCGGAAGAGGTTTATATAACCCGCGGGGTCGCGGCGTGGACTTAGCGGTTCGACAAGTGATGCAGCGTCCTACGAATGTTTCCACCATGCGCTTCATCTTGGGCCAATAGAAATGTTCCTTAAGGACCTCTAGGGTTTTGGTGACTCCGAAATGGCTGGTGAGGCTGCCACCGTGGGCTTCTTGTAGTAAAAGTGTCCGGATGAAGCCGGCGGGTATGCACAGCCTGTGTTCTTGTAAAAGAAACTCATCAGCAATATAGAATTGAGAATATACCCCTTTCCGTGTTCCTTATAGCTTGCCCCGAATTCTGGATCCGTCTCGTATGCTCCCTTAATTCCTTCAAATCATAGGACTCTTGCTTCCATGGTCTTGATTAAGGCATGTCTTTCTTGATAAAGCATCGGCCACTATATTCTCTTTGCCCTTCTTATATTTGATGACATAAGGAAATGCCTCGATGAACTCTAGCCACTTGGTGTGCGTCTTATTGAGATTGGTCTGGCTGCAGAGATGTTTTAAAGTTTCATGGTCCGTGTGGATCACGAATTCTTGAGGTAGGAGGTAATGTTTCCAAGTCTCCATGGCTCAGACCAAGGCATAAAGCTCCTTGTCGTAGGTTGGATAATTCAGAGTAGGGCCATGAAGCTTTTCACTAAAATAGGACACGGGTTTGCCTCCTTGGGTTAAGACAACTCCAATTCCGATGCATAATGCGTCACACTCCACTTCAAAGGTCTTCTCGAAATTAGGTAGGACGAGAAGTGGGGCTTGGGTTAATCTCTTCTTGAGTTCCCTGAAGGAGTTTTCTTGTGTTGGCCCCCATATGAACTCTTCAATCTTCTTAGTTATGGCTGTAAGGGGCACGGCCACGGTGCTAAAGTCCTTAACGAACCGCCAGTAAAAACTGGCCAGGCCGTGAAAGCTCTATACTCTGCTCATAGTTGTTGGGGTGGACCACTCCTCGATAGCCTTTATCTTCTCTTGATCTACTCGGAGCCCCTGCGCACTTACAACAAACCCTAGGAAAACCAATTCATTAGTACCGAAGACACACTTCTTGAAGTTAGTGTAAAGCTTTTCTTCTCGAAGTGTTGTCAAAACAGAATGGAGATGCATCAAATGATTCTCAAGGTCACGACTGTATATAAGAATATCATCGAAATAAACCACCACAAATTTATTATTAAAGAGTCGGAGTACGTGGTTCATTAGACGCATGAAGGTGGATGGGGCGTTGGACAGGCCGAACGGCATGACTAGCCACTCGTAGAGGCCTTGCTTGGTTTTGAAGGTTGTCTTCCATTCATCACCTTTCTTCATTCTCACTTGATGGTATCCGCTCTTGAGGTCTATCTTGGTGAAGATACTCGCCCCATCAAGTTCATCTAACATATCATCCAGCCGCAGAATGGGGTGTCTATATTTCACGGTGATGTTGTTGACGGCTCGGCAATCAACGCACATCCGCCACGACCCATCCTTCTTGGGTACCAAAAGAACCAGAACGGCACAAGGGTTGAGGCTCTCACGCACATACTCTTGTTTCATAAGGTCCCCGACTTGCTTCTCCAACTCTTTGGCCTCGGTGGGGTTGACCCTATAAGCAGCTCGATTGGGAAGTTGGGCTCCCGGTATGAGATCTATCTGATGCTCGATTCCTCGGATTGGGGGTAAGCCGTGGGGTAACTCTTCGGGAAAGACATCCTGAAACCGGCTTATGAGTTCCTTGATAGCTTCCGGGATGAATGCGTCTTCACTATCTATAGACAACAATTCCTTAAAGATCATTAGTAAAACATGACAAGAGGAATCTCTAAGAGACCTCCTAACATCCCCAACATTAATTAAAAGATTCGTTTTAAGGTCCGGATCCTTAGTCATGTTTGATTGCAACTCATTAACTTGAGCGGGTGTTAATGGCTTAAGGCACATGCATCTTTTATCATGAATGAAATGATATTGGTTTGTGTGGCCACAGTGGGATGTTTTCTTGTCAAATTGCCAAAGCCTACCCAACAGAAGGTGACTGGCTTGGATAGGCACGACATCACATAGGACTTGGTCCTTATATGGCCCCACATTAAATGTAACTGAAACTTGTTCGGAAACATTGATCATCGACTTATTATTCAACCACTTAAGTCTATAGGGTTTTGGGTGGGTGTGGTTGTGAGAGAGAGTTTCTTGACCATGTAGGAGCACGCGACATTTGTATATGAGCCCCCGTCAATGATCAAGCCACACACCTACCCGCTTACCATGCATCAAGTGTGGAAGATGTTGTCGCGTTGATTGGACTCCTCTGGCGTTGGGTTGACACTGAGAACGCGGCGGATTATGAGGAGCTCTCCGACTTCTGGTTCGACAATAGTCTCTTCGGCCTCGACCTCTCCGGGAGGATCTTGCTGGTCGTCGGCCTCGTCTTGGGATTCATAGTCCCCTGCAGCTGTGAGGGTCATATTCCGCTGGTTTGGGCAGTCTCGAGCATAGTGACCATGTCCTCGACACTTGAAACACTCGATGTCCCTAGTTCTTGCATCGGTGGGTTGAGGGCGCGGCTCAGATCACAGATTGGTGTTGGCCTCATGGGGCTTGAATCGGGAATCAATGTGGATGGCTTTTGGCTTTGCAGTTCCGCGGTTGATTCCTTGGGAGGAGGACGCGTTCGGGGTCCAGCTCGGAAGTCCCTGTCCTCGGGTCCGAGGAGTGCTAGCATTCTTCCTTTTAATTTGTTGCTCCACTTGGACGGCTAGGTGCAACATTTCTTCAAAACCGCTGTAGGTTTGGCGTTCAACCTTCCTAGTGATTCTATCATTTATGCCGTCTAGTGATTCTCTCATTTATGCCATCTTGATCCGGGTAGGAGTAGCATGAGAAGACTTTGTCCATGCGGCCTTCCCATTGTAGGTAACTTCCGGGTCGACCTTGCCCGCAAAGGTGGGTACGTTCAGTTTGTAAGACTTGATTTGGACCCATGGGTCGGTATTCATCTCGCCGGGGTTGTCTTCGCCTCGGATAATCAGGGTCCTCCTCAGTGGAATAGTCTTCCACTTGGTTTTGATCATGTTGCTGTCCGGGAGGAGGCGGAACTCGCGGTTCACGGTGTGAGGGCACCCGTGGGGCGACTAGTCGAGCGATCTCGAGGCGGTTGAGGCATTCATCGATTTGTCCTAGCTGAGCTTGGATCTGCAAGACGACAGCTCCGAGCTCGGGTGGGGGAGGCATAACCATTGGCGGGTCTTGGCAGCCATGGTAAGGAACGTTGTACGGATTCTGGTGTACCGAAAAAGTTGTACGGACGTTGTACGAATTCCAGTGTACCGGAAAGTATGAAGGTCGACGGAGGGTCGCCGGAAAGAGATAGTACGGACGGCGGAGTACGGACGGTGGCTGAGCCGTACAAGTCCAGGACGGCGACTGTACGGGTTGCGGGTTGCGCGTCCTACCTGCGGAAAGAAAACACGTGGTGAGTGGATAAGAAGGAATTGTTTTGAAAAAAAGGTGACAGCTAATGATTGGAGAGAGAAGACAGTCAATGATTGGTCAAAGTTTAAAGTGGTCAATGATTGGAGAGAGAAAATGAAAAAGCCACCAACGACCGAGCTAGGCGACAAACGAGTACGAAGTCGCCGGCTCGGGACGGGATACATGGTTTTCAAGGCCACCACTAACACGTTTTGACACCAAAAGCAACTATCTTTTCAATTTAACCACGAAAATTGATAAATCCAAAAGTGATTCGCAAGAACACAAAGAACGAAGCTCAAATTTCTCGGGAAAATTTCGAAGGAAAAACCGAACGAGTGTGATTCAAAACTATCGAAAACAAAACCGAGACAAGACTTCAACTTTTCAAACATAAACAACAAAGAAAACACAAAAGAAGCGACTTTTCACAGCAACAACGAAGACGAAGAGAAAAACGCAAACTTTGAAGCAAACAAAAACACAAATGAAGAAAGAGAAGGAAAGACACAACCATGGGGATCTTCGGCGCTGATACCAAAAACTGATGCGTCACAAGGGTCAAGGAGGGGTTTTTGGTTCGAACATCTTGTCGGTAAGTGTGGGAAAAGATCGGAAATGTCGTGAAGGATAAACGAGGTGGATTTGAGGCTCGAGTTAGTGATAATCGAGACCTCCGAGGGATGGATGTGATGCGATAAAAAAAATGGGAAGGATGGATCGAAAGACGACACGTGAGTGGTGGCTCTACTCACGATTTGGTCTAACTTAGCCGTCGGGAATCCGTTTCAACGGCGGCTAAGGCTTCGGTGCAAGTCTCACGCAACGAGAAAGGAAAAACAGATTTTCATTCAAAAGAGGCTAACCTAAAAATAAATGCACAATGGTCCCTTTTATAGGAAAGAAGGAAAAGAAGGAAGCCCTAAACATGTGGGCATAAAAGACGCAGAAGGATAAAAGTTCCGTACACAATAACAGCTAGAATTGTCTAACGGCTAGAAATAAAAGGATAGAGATGGGCGCGCCACTCGGGGTTGCGCGCCCATGCGCTAAGTGCCCTGGCCTCGTTAAAACCTCCCTTGGGAAACCACTTGGGACAAAACCAAGGTGAGGAAAAAGAGTGCCCAGCTTCCTTAACGGCTTAGGGTCTTCACCTCGAGATGGTGAAGATCGTTCGGATAACCTCTTTCGGGTCGCGGTTGGGCTGGTCGTATGACCGAGGGTCATACGACTCTAGGAACTCGGTCACGTACATGTTGCACTTTGTTTACGTATTTCGGGCAGCCGTCTTGGACCTAGTGGTGATCCCTGGGTCAATGGTCGGTACTTGGGTTGGTCCTTGTGTTCCGCGGCTGGGTCCTTCGTCTATTTCATTGTCCACGTTCGGTCCGATAGGTCGAGACTCATCAAAACTCAATTAAAAAATGCATCATAGTCTACCAGATTCTACCAATCAAACTCAACCAATCTATGCATAGTCTACCAACATTACGTAATTGAGTCAATCAATACATGATGCAACACAACTGAAAGGGAACAATTGTAGATTTTTATGTTATGTTTAAGTAAATCGATCTCCATTGCTACCCAATGGATAATTGAGTCAATCAATACATGATGCAGCACAACTGAAAGGGAACAATCATAGATTTTTATGTTATGTTTAAGTAAATCGATCTCCATTGCTACCCAATGGATATTCCTGATGTTATGAGCAACGTACAAAGGGTCAACATCTCGAAACCACTACTTGTTCATTAAAAACCACACTAGGGCTCTTCATGTATACATTTAGCGAAAATAGTCTTCAAATATATACTCGTTCTCATTTGCTGCGAAGGCCTTGGACTAGGCACACCATAAAGCACATAGCCCATGATAAAGGAATGCAATCCTATCACTCTTATACAGAGATGAAGTCCACATACTTTTTCGGCGGAACATGTTCACAACGCTTGTCATATGCTGCAAAAAAGGTAGCACAATATTAAGTTAACCAACCAAAGTCTACCAAGAAAACTTCAAGGAATTTACTACATCTATTAACCATCCATATTGATTGATGATCTGGCCACAAATCTCTAGGCATGAACAACTAAAGATATAAATCAGCTAAAAGAGTGATGTCATCAATCATGTCATCCATGTAAATGTGGGTAATGAGCAAACACCTAAATGTAATTATTTTGTACATCAAAAATCTTTAAACAAAGAATATGCGGGCCTTACATTTCGCGTCTGATAAATTTATGCACCCGAAACACTTTGGACTTTTGTACTAGTCCAAATAGATTGTATGTGTTAGGTGCCACCTCATCTTCTATAATGCGCTTAACAACAAAACTTCCTTTGAACAATGATTTATGAACTACAGATAATGTTATTTTATCAATAAGAAACATAAAAATAAAGTCCACCAAAGTCTATTAAATTATGTCCAACCTATACCATACTCCACCAAACAAAATACTTGGTTCATAGCAAGGGTATGTGGTCTAGCTTCTTTCGGCAGCATGTCCTCCATATATATGAGGTCGTTGCCTGAACCAGCCTTGATAGCTTTATCAGAAATATGATAACCATTATCTCCATTGAGACTTATTATGGCAAGCTAGGAATTCTCAGGAGTTAACTCGACATCCAAGATAAGAGTTTGCTCTTGAGTTTTCAGATGACTACTAACCACTAGGTTCCTAACAATTTTCAATGTTAAAGACATAGGATTAGAGCTTTCATGCTCCTCAAGTATCCATTTATTTTTCAAATAAAAAGACAAAATTAAACAAAATCCACCCCATTATACCAAAACTACCATGCTTAACTACCTCCGGGTTTTTAGGAAGCCGTAGTGCTGGGAAAAGATAGAATAAGGTTCGTTGCTCCTCGAATATATGTTCCTTCAGGAAATATCAAAGAATGTAAAATAGTAAGTCTACCAAACTCCACGAAAATCCATCAAACGATTACCTAACTCAACCAAGCTCTACCAAACAACTACCATACTAACCTCTAGGTTTCCAAAAAGTGGTAATGCTTGGGGAAAATGTTGTGAGGTTAACTGCTCCTCAAAGATCCATTCTTTCAGGAAAAAAAAAAAACATAAAATTGTTAGTCTACCAAACTCCACCAAAATCTACCAAACGATTCCCTAACTAAAACAAGATCTACCAAACACTACCATGCTAGGTTTTTAGGAAGTCGTAATGCTGGAAAAAGAGTGTGTAAGCTTTGTTGCTCCTCATAAATCTGTTCTTTCAGGAAAAAATAAAGAACGTAAAATATTTAGTCTACCAAACTCCACCAAACAATTACCTAATTCAACCAAGCTCTTCCAAACAACTAATATACTAATCTCTAGGTTTCCAGAAAGTGGTAATGCTCGGGGCAAATGTTATGAGGTTGACTGCTCCCCTGAGATTCGTTCCTTCAGGAAAATATAACAATATAAAATTGTTAGTCTACCAAACTCCACAAAAATCTACCAAACAATTTCCTAACTCAACCAATATCTATCAAACACTTCCATGCTTAACTACCTTTAGGTTTGTAGGAAATTATAATGCTAGGAAAAGAGTTTGTGAGGTTTGTTGCTACTCAGAAATCTGCTCTTTCACGAAAATCAAAAAACATAAAATAATTAATCTACCAAATTCCACCAAAATCCACCAAACGATTACCTAACTCAATCAAGCTCTTCCAAAAAACTACACACTAACCTCTAAGTTTCCAGAAAGTGGTAATATTCGGGATAGAGGTTGTAATTGTTTGCTCCTCAAAGATCCGTTCATTCTGAAAATAAAAATGTAAAAGAGTTAGTAACTAACTCCACCAATCTCTATAATATTCTACTCGTAAAGTTTTCTTAGCTTTGTCAATGGATTAAAACAAAATCATCGAAGCAATACTACAAAAAGAAAGTTTAATTAAACACATTATTAACAAAGTTCACCAAACTTTGCCACAAATTTTACAAAGTCCATTAAACTCTACCACAAAGTTCACAAAGTCCACCAAACTCTACGCACCACATTCTTCTTGGGTTTCACTTCTAAGAGACCCACTTTGATCCTCAACAGACTTTTTATACTCTTCCACGGCCATCGTTGGTGGTTTTATTTCCAATACATAAAGGAGGCATTGATTGATCAAGTTATGATGTGCTATGGATTCCTCAAGCATACAAAGCCGCTCATTCATCACCGCCTCGTCTACTTTTTTCCTATTTTTTACCTGAGGTTTAGATTGCATCAGTTTACCCTATGTGATTCCTATTGAATCATATACTATGGGGCGCAAGGTAGACGATTTCAAAGCATAGTTGATCAAATTTCATCACATCGAACGACTTCTTCATTGAACGCATCATTTCAAACATCATATTCTTCTTCTCCCTTGTTTTAGCCTCAAACTCCTTCCAACATTTTTTTAAATCTTTTTCTCTGGTCAAGTTCTGATAATCGGGAAGTCATATCGGGATGCAAGTCCTAGGCACCTTCTCCTTTAAATTTGGACTTCCATGAGCCTTCTTCTTCTCAATCAATTTCTTATTCTATGGCTCTCTTTTATTCTCTGGCTCTCTCTTCTTCTCTGGCACCTTCACTTTCGATTTTGACTTTTTGGCGCTCCAAGCTCATGATGGTGTTCATCGGCCTTCCTCTTGTAGACGTCTGAATAGCCCAACACATCTCATGTAATGTCCCATCAAGTATGTCTCTTATCATTCCATCAACTTTAGGATCTTGAACATCTCTAGGTTAATCAAGATATATTTCTTTGTAAGGCTTTCGAATAAGGTGCACCACATGAACTTACAAATGAACAAAACAAAGTCAGACATCAAAGACGTACTAGATTTACCAAACTTTGCTATACTAAATACTAAATACACTAAAGTCTGACAGACTAATATAATGTTAACCAAACTCTACTAAAACCCACCAAACTTTGCTACATTACATACTAATTACACCAAAGTATGTCAAACTAATATAACATCCACCAAACTCTGCTATACTAAATACACCGAAGTCTGTCAGAATAATATAACGACAACCAAACTCTACCAAAATTCACTAAACTTTGCTACATTACATACTAAATACACCAAAGTATGTCAAACTAATATAACGTCCACCAAACTCTGCCAACTGAAATCCAAACTCTACCAAAATCAACCAAAATTTACGAAGTGGGGAAGCTTACTTTGTTTTCGACGGATATCTTCTTATCAGCTTCGAATACATCTTCCATATCTATATAACTGCAAGTACGTGACGCTCACTCCATAAGTGGAACATGACTGTCTCTTCTTCTTCTACACATTGAACTGCGTGATATGTTGAAAGTCATTCAAAGAAGCATATTCCCTAATAGGTGTTGCACATATTTGCTTGCCCATGTGAACCCTGCGCCAGCAAACTGTAATATAATACTAAGTTAAGATTTTTTTTATGTCATCGTATGCATCAACGCCAATAATAAACTTTATTGTTGTTATTTTCATCAATGAGCAATAGTGATTAATAATTTTTTAATCATCGAGAGCCTTCCCGTTGAAACCATCCTTTGAGGGTACTTCTGCTTTTCCCCATAATTGTGTTTATGTGAGAAATAAACAGTAAAATAGTTTTAAAAATTAAATCTTCCAAAGTCTACTATACTATACAAAATATTTATCAAAGTCAATCAAACTCTATCATACTATAAAATAACTCTATTAAAGTCAATCACACTATTATTAAATCTACCAAATTCTACTAAACTATAAACTAACTCTACCAAAATCTACCACATTATAAACTAACTCTACCAAAGTTAACCAAACTCTACGACACTATAAACTAGTTCTATCAAACTCTATCATACCAAAGTATATTATACTATAAATAAATCTACCAAAGACTACTAGAATATCAACCAAAATCTACTAAAGTACAAACTAAAAATCCATACTAAATTAACATCATTTACCTTGATCAAACATTGTCTTGAATAACTTGATCAAAATCAAAATGTCTCGAACCCGAAAAAAAGAAAATCAAAATCGAAATGTTATAAACCTTACAATTTAGAGTTTAAAATCGTAGAATATATACTATATTACCTTTAATTTGAAAGAGATGTAAAAAATTAGTTGAGAAAGTTGAAGAAATTTTTTTTTGTAGAAATTTTTTTTTGGAAAAAAGGATTTTCAAATAAGGAAAAGACGAAGACAAAGACGGAAAGAACAAGAAAAAAAAGTTGAAAAGACGAAGAAAAAATGAAGAAGAAAATGAAAAGAAGAAAAATAAATATTTTTGTTGGTAGTTTTTTTATGATAATTTTGTAATAAATTAACCAACTTTTTTGTTTAAGATTTTTCTCATTTTTTCAAAATTTAAAAAGAATATTGAATAATTCAATGATAATTATAGAGTATATGAATCATTTATTCTTTTATGTCCCCATCCAACAACACCATTGTTATAAATTGAAGTTTAAATCACTATCATGAGTGATATTAAATTAACCATAGTTGAACTAAAGTCCAATTATGATGTTTGATTAATGCTAACCATAGTTAAAGTATTGCTAGATAATTAATTAAATATCCATTATGGTTATCTTATCCATATAGAAAGTTATCTTACAAAATACATTATCAATTACACAACAGTAGAAAACACTAAAAAGACACGAGAACGCATCGCCGCCGTTAAAACCAACCAAGCCGCCGTAGATCAAACGGTCAGAAACAACCACAAACCAAAAAAGAAAAGAAATAACTAAAACATTATTAAAGGACAGACACGTGGCAGGAGGAAGACATGATTATTTCGATAGATCACTCGCACTCGCATGTCGGCTCAACGGTGCTTGCTCCTGGTATCGTCACTGTATAACCTTGAAGATAACAAGCAACGATCACTACCATTAGAGATCAATACCATAAGAAAATAGAAGAAGAAAGTGAGTAACAATAAGCGGTAGTGATCTAATGGTTTCTATTCGGAAAAAAAGTTGACATGTTGGTCTAAATCAAAATCAGAGATCAATTCGACTCGATACTAAATTACTAATTATTTTTATTTGGTTACCGAATATCAATTCAGAAGACTGGTAAACCTCTTTTTAATTAACCCAAAAAATGAGTAGAGCAAGAGATGTACCAGTCATAGACGGTGGGAGATTTAGGGTGAGCATTATCGAAAAGGTTAGTGCCCATTCCTTTAGTAGCGATGTTACTTCCTGGATGAAATACACTTCTCCATACGTTCTCCTTACGAGCCGATCCTGGCGTTGTTGGTGTTCCTGGACTCCCTGCAACAGTCGTTGAAGACTTGCTACCTTCTCCTACACCTAATTCCAAATTCACATTAATATACATAATTAGATACTATCTAACATGCTCTGGTTTCCACACATCACTTACCAAAATATATACATTAGTTCATACAAATACAACGTATACCTTTGATGTCAAGTGGTTGGGCGGTTATCTTATTGCGGAGACGACCAAGGCCATGATCCGGCTTTGGTCCGGCTACAGTTTCATCCCACATCTTTTTTTTATATTTCTTTTGGAGAAAGGACTCTTATATATCAATTACTTAGGCCTTCCTTCATCTCATTTATAGACTAGTTTTTTATACTATTAGTTAAAATATCTTTTCTTTTCTTTTCCTTTTTTTCTGTCGCTTATGGATCCATAAAATATCTAGACAAGTGAAAGTACAAATAAATAATTGAAATTTAACTGTTCCAAATTAAGTCTAGATATTTTTACAATAAATATACAGTAAATTTTATAATTTATAATTTTGGTACTAAACTAGAACTAGTATTTTTTATTAATTTATTGAATACTAATTGAACTGAAAATTTAAAATAAGATCTGAAAATTATATTAATCTACAGAAACTAGTAATGGATCAAAAATATTAATTTTAAAAAAGTTTTACATATCCTTTTTCCTTTGTCATGAAATCACATGACACTTTGTAAGATAGTTTTTTATTTATTAACGTAATATTTACAACGGTTTAATATAAAGTCTGAGGGGGAGGGAGGAGTGTGGAAATATAAAAAGGACGAAGTAGATAACGATGGAGATATTTGGATAAGGACGAAGGAGTCATAAAGGGCCCATAAGATTCCAAAGAATCCAAAGGTTTTCGAGGAAAAGTATTATAGGAACAACAAACACAGTTCTTTATTAGAAAATTAATGGATTGAATCGGATTTCATTGAAACATTCAATAAGTTTTAGAGATCCCTCATCAATGACGCACAAAAAAGTGTTTGTGCAAATTTGTGCTCTAGAGCCTAAAGCTGAAGTTGACTAAATCGTGCTTATACGTACAAACAAAGAAATAAAGTCAAGATGATTGGAGAACGTACCTTAACATTGTTCTATTTCTTTCCTTTCTCTTTAAATCTGTTCCACAGAAACAATTCTCTATCACATAAGTTCTAATATTACCATTTAGTCATCTTTTCAAGAGTGAAAACCTGTTCTAAGCTTAATCAAAGCTTCACCAAGTATACACAATTCCTCCAACAATCTCCAGTTCCAACCTTATTGGTAAAGGATTAGAGTGGAGATCTAAAGAATCTAGGTGCTACGTAAATCCTAATTGAGGAACAGAAAGATGACATAATTTACAAGAATCTCATCAATATGAGCTCACGCTACAGAGTGGGCATTGATTTGACACCTAAGGGTTTACCAAACTTTTCAACGTAGCCCTGCAAATGAACCAAGGAAGTATCAGATCAATGCCATACTTAGTACTTACGTTTTTATCTGCTTATGTGTCTTTCATCTAAGAAACTCACCTCGACAAGCTTCAAAATTTTGGCTGAAGACATACTAAGATATTGTTCAACTGATCCGATGTCAGTTGGCACTTGATGGAACTGAATAGCAGTGCTGACTACTTTTTCAGTAGCTTTTTTAACTATCATGTTGTGCACATCTTTGCTAAGACGACCATCCCGCCACAATGGTTTCACCATTTCTTTAATGGTTTCCACAACAGCAGTTCGGAACTGTCTCATTACTTTTGTTCCAGCATCTGATGATCTCACTTCACCATCTATCTCATCTACCTTCAACGTCTTTTTATATAGAAGAACACATAGATAAGATTACCTCCTATGCAGGAATCAATCCCCGCAGGTTTGCTTCTTTTCAATCTATTTCTGCAGCCACCTCTGAAGAAATCTCTTTGCCAGGTGGAGTTGTATCATTTTATCAACCACTGAAGTAGCTATCCCTTCCTGCTCCATGTGATTCTGAATTCCTTCTCACCATAGTTTCATGGTGTTGGTTTTGACTGCATGAACTGCTTTTTTCATCATTCTTGCATTCCCGCGCTTGGAGACCACTAGTAGAATCGTCATCTTTCTGCTGACAGGAATTTTGCCGTGCATGTTCTCCTTTACTAGACAAAGAAGCATTGCGAGATCTATCTTCAGGATTTTCTATATCCAGGAAAGGATCGTACAGGGCATCAGATGAGGGAAGTATATACGGTGGAATTGTGAAAGATGCTTTAAAAGGTTCAGAAGGTTCCCAATCATCTGAAGAAGCTTTCTTTTTATTACTAGCAGTGTTGCCTTCTGAATCTTTATCAGAAGAAACAGCTATCCCTTGCAGCGTTGGAAGGAATCCAGATCCATGTATACTATTCCCATTTTCAAAATGCCCCATGGTAGAAGCACTCTCAGTCATAGGAACAGAACTGAACAATGACCCTGTCCAGGCTGGTCTAGAAGATCCAATGTCTGTTTTTACATAGGAACTGATAGAAGAACTAGGCTCATGAACAAAACTGCTTCTCAATGTGAAGGAGTTGCTGCTGTTAATAGCTAGAGACCTGTTGTCAGTAACATCAGCACCACATGTTTGCTTCAAACTCTCTCTTCTCATGTTTTCTGATAAAGTTATGAAACGCAACTCGTTCGGGGACGGGAAAACTCTCTGAGAACCTGGAGGATTTGCGAAAGTCATGGACGGAAATACTCTCTGAAAATCTGGGGGATTCACGAAAGATATACCCTCTCTGGTATGCAAAAAGGTCTTGCCATTTTCGCTTAACTGGGGAACTCTTACACCTTCTATGCTCTGTGATGTTCTTCTTTCTGAATGAGAATAAGTAAAATAAATTATTGGTAGATTCACGGAGAGCTATTACCCAAGGCGACCTCTACATTGTTGTAAGTACTTCCACGGCACGTAGGATCACTAATATTACAATCCTCAAAAGAATAACTATCTCATGGTACTACATACCTACATCAGACTGAACTTTCGTGCTTCCAGCCATACCAGCCATATTAGTTTGAGCTTGTTGTTGACTGGTACAATTTGATAGATCTTTCACATGTAGAAACTTGCAGGACATCCCGTTGAAACACCACCCTTTAGCAAAAAACTTGCATGGAAGAGCTGCACGTTTTTGTTGTTGTACATTCCCTCCACCGCCAGGGGATAAGATTTTTGGTGTTAAACCCGGAGCAGGAAATCTGAGAACCGAATATGTCAGTACAAAAGCTTCAAACATGCACAATATTAGAAGATCAAACTCTGAATAGCTTTTGTTCACTAAACACTAACGTCCTACTTAGTTTCAGTAAACTTAAAACAGAAAATTTTGCGATACCTTGATAAAGTGCTTCTATCTTGAGCTAAAGCTTGAAAATTTATAGTTTTTGATTGCTGATCTGAAGACATATTTAAATTTACACGAGCAAGAGGATTGAGAAGTGGACATGACTCGAGCTTTTCGGTCACAGAATGGCTCCTCATATCTACATGGGTCAATCAAATCAGGACATATTTACCCAAATTATATAAAAAATCACAATACCAACACACATAGACCTTCAGCATTGCATTTGCCTAATTCGAATCATACCACATATTTTCAGAGTCGAGCATCAGTAATAACAAATCTAATTGCAAGACATCTAAAGTCTTTGAACCCCTTCATCCAAGCTAAACCTAGTCAATTTCATAACTCTTTCTTTCATCCAGAACAAAACTTCAACGAAATCGATTCGTATAGATCATCCCCTCCTAACACCCCTATTCTCTAATCAGAAGAATTGTTTCTCATCAATCAAATTCACAAACTTTAACACAACTAATCAAAAACACCTTGTACCCAATAACGAAAACAACACTAACCGTTCTGGGAATATGAACCTTGAATTGGTTTATCAAGCAATTCAGATTCTCCTCCAATTGTATGTTTGTCTTTGTCCCCAGCTTGTTCCTGTACTTTCACCTTTTGTTCGACCTCGTCATCGTCAATGTCCATGTCAGAATCAGACATATCGAAACCCACAAAAACAAGTCTTCGCGGCGAGCGAAACAATCAGAGAGTGGTATATTGGTAATACTGCGGCGTGATCAGAGACGAAGCTCGGGCAAGTCCTGATCCCAGAGAAAGTACGTTTGGTTAGCGAGAAGACCATCATTGATATGAGACTGTTTTTATAGATGGGCCATCTTAAATATAGTAAGGCCTAGTATTAGGCCCATACTAAATTGTGATCCTTTTATTTTTTTCTGGTTCTAGATATCTTCAACAATAAAACCTCTAAAGGTTTTTAACCAGTTTCTAAATGTAAATTATGAATTTTAAATTTTTTCCATTGGAGAATTCTATTAAAGGTTCTTATATAAAAACTGATTGATATTTAATTGTAATGCTAAATCATGCTTTTGATACATCATAATCTTTGTTTTTCACATATGGGCATTCAGGTATTCGAGTCGAGTATGGGTAATATCCGATCGAGTCCGGGTCTTTCGGGTTTTCAATTTCGATACCAATATAAGAACCGAAAGTAAATCGGTTCGGTTCCGGTTCGGGTCTTACCGGGCCCGGGTCGGTTCGGGTCTTACCGGGTCCGGGTCAGTTCGGGTCCTCTTTTTATATACCCAATGAAAAACCGTAAGTGTATCGGTTCGGGTCCACTAAATGTGAAAAATTTGATGTATACTATTCGGATATTATCGAGTATTTACACTAAGACTATAAATAGGGGTGAAGAACCAAATATCGATGCATAAATTTTTTTTAGTATGTTAGATGCAGCGAAGAAGCCGTTGTATAGTGGTTACAATGATGATGTGTCGCCATTGTCGACCGTAGCTGAATTGATGAATATTAAAACAGATTATAATTTACTGGAAAGCTGTGTTGACGCATTTTCTGGTCATGTCAGGAAACTTCTTCATGGAGACAAGACATACACGACATTGTTCAACGAAATTCAAATTTTAGTTGTCGACCTAGGATTACCGTATCAAATGATAGATGTTTACGTAGACAATTGTATGATATTTTGGAGAGAGAATGTGAATGAGATTTGTTATCGTTTTTGTCGGGTCTCACACAAGAGAATATGATATTTTCCATTAGCAGACAGCGGGGCCAATGAGATGACATGTGGAACATAATTTAGCTGGTAAGATTACCTACCCTTCATACGCAAAGACCAGATTCTGGTCCATGTCCCATAGAAGAAGAAAAGCCATAAGGATCATCATCATTAACAGCAGAGAGGCCAAAGTGGCCTTGATATTGCAGACTTTCAGCAATCTTCACCAGACTCATCACTGAACTCATTTAAATTCAGCCTTGGTAACTTCCCACCACTGACATCAATCCATGCAAGCTGGGTTTTTACCAAAAAACATTTACTAGAAACATCAACTTGGTTCTCACAATCCAATTTTCTCTTTTTCTCAAGCTTTTGGGTTGAACTGTTCGGTGAGATCACACATTGCAGATTTTCATGTGAACTTCCAGAATCATAAGTGGTATAGTTCACAAGATTCTTTCTCTTATTTCCAAGTGCATATTTAGAAGTACTATTCGATACCTCTTTGATTTTGGATTCCATATCTAACTACTAACAACGTTATACCTATAATTTAAATAGAAGACCAACTAACATCCTAGAGATGGCAACTCACCAACAACATCGAAAAAACTGAAAGAAAAGAAGAGAGGAAAGCGTAAGATACCAAAAGGTGGGTTCACAAGGAAATAGTCTCATATATAGTCCAGTAAAAAAAGCATAAAACTGAGAGACTATCATCATGCAATAACCCACATCACAGAAGACACTATACAAGCTCTCTCATAAAACTAATTATGTGAACATTCATGAGATTTCTCCTGCAAAAACTTCAAGTTCAACAGAAACAACACTACCGATACAATAAGGGTTTGAATGGTCAGATCGAGTGTAGACTCAGTATGTAATATTAACTAAAACATGGATTATGATCCCTAACAATTTTTTAGCTTCATATATTCCAGTCAAAGGGACATTACAAGAAACGAAAGAAGTAACAAACAACCTACATGAGGATAAAAGAAATTTACAAAACAAAAAGAGAGGAACAGCTACTCAACAGACAAGATTTTACAGTACATTGATATAAAATACAAACGAGAAGCAAATAAATCCAACAAGACGTTCAAAAGTGCAAGATAAAATCACTTATTCGGAGTAGATACAAAGGCATCAGAGACTTACCCAGCTGTAGCACCTTATACATACATATTGTCTTCATCTTGGAGAAAATAAAAGTTTTCAATGAAGAAATGTCACTGTCTTTCTTCAATTTTTACAAATGTGCAACATGGCGTCTTTGTAAGATAAACGATGAAACAAAAGTAACCTTCAGAAGACTAAACAAAAGCACATCTTCACTCGAAAACAATTTCAAAATTGGAATTTTTTTTCTGTTATTAGTTTGAATAGTTAGAAAATCATGCATAGCACCATTACTCATCCTCTCGCAGAAATCCTAAAAAAATACCAATTTTTCGAGTCAACAATTAGATAAAGGAACAACAAAGGTAAAATAAAGACAAATTTAGTTTTTTTTATAAACAACTATTAACCTTTTGAACTCCTCAGATCGATCGCAATGCAAAAGGCTCTCTGGAATAGCAAACTAGGAGAAACTGTAGAGGGAGATGAAGGCCACAGAAGAATGGTAGATCAATAAAAACCCTAATCCATGAAGAAGAAGAAGAAGAAACTGTTTGGAAGAAGAGCCATTTATACATTCTTTTCAGAGAAGAGACGGAACCATCTATCTTCAGACGGAGTCGATCGAGAGGAATCAGAAGCCATACAATGAATTGCTCGATTACGAAACGAGGCTGAGGATGCAGAATAGCTGAAATGAAGATGAGAACGAGTGAAAGAAGGAACGAGGAAGACGAGTGATTTGCATATTCGACTGGATCCATCTCTTCTTCTTCTTTTTTTCACCGAAAATCTCCTTAAAATCAGATGTTGACACGTGTTGGTTCTTAAAGTTTCATGGTTCTCATCTTATTACATATTTTTTATTTAATAAAATACAATTAATCCTAAGAATCTCTCATTAAAGATCCATTACAAACCCTTGGAAGTGGTTTGTTTTGTACCCTTCACACCCTGGATTCGGGTCTCAGGGTCCTTTTGGGATCCGAAATTCTTTATATCCAGTTTGTTACTATCCATAACATTTATATTTTGTATTTTAATAGACTTTCGTGGATTCTCAATTCCAAATGAAATCCATCATTATTGAACGATGTAAGTTTTAAAATGCATTAAAATACACTGCTATTAACAATGTATTTGGAAAATGTATTTAGAATCACATGTTATTCAACAATTCTAATAGATTTGAATGGAACGGATTTTATGTGTTTCACGACCAAAACAAATTCTATCCCTTTTGCGGGTATTCTGAAATCCAAATCATTGCCAATTCAATATAAATAATTAAATTCAAGTTCTATTTATTGAATCCCTCGTCAAATCTCCAAAAAAAATTTGGGTTTGTGCTTCTAATAAACTTGCTCCTTTATTTTCTGGAGAGTAAAATCTAATTTTTGGAAGAACAAACCTCCAATTTTTTTCTGGTTACCGCATGTTACTATGTTAACATGCATAGCGATGAACACCAACTCAATAATAATTTGATCTGTAAAATCAATCAGTTATGTTTCAATTGAACTCTAACAATATCCTAACTCCATATGAACAATATATCATAATTAGGCTCATAGTTCCACAATTTGGTGAATACGATAAGCATAATTGGTGTTTCTCTAGTGAATCAAGGGAATCATAATTAGAACTTGGTTTCCAAAGTGGTAGACTTTCAATTCAGACGTTATAAGGAGGAAAGTGATTTTTCTTTCTCCATCTGTGTTGTTCGTTTTCTCCATCTGGCTGTCCCATTCAAATGGAGTATCCATATGCTCTATCTGGATAGAACAATTAGATGTTGTTCGTTTCTAAGAACTTAGTTATATATTTATCATAATTTAAAAATTATTTAAACAAAAACAAGAAATAAATATGAAACACCAAATCATTAATATAGCTTAAGTCATTTAATAAACTTAAAAATGTGAAACAAATCATTAGGTAGAAATCAACATCAATAAATACAAAGTTTTTTGATGAAACTAATATGGAAGCCGACGTCCTATTGCTATCTCTTCAGTTATGAAGTCACGTACACCCTCCATCACTCTATCACGAGTCGATATGTATGCTATATGCCCGTTATTATCTTCCTCTTGGTTATTTTCTACCACTTGATCACCATGATTTTCATACTCTTCAACCGCTTCCCAACGTGCAAAGTCTTGATTCTCCTCATGTGAATCTCGAATAAAATTGTGTAGAGCCATTTTGCTGTCACAATTTTTACCCATTTCCTCAGCTCATACTTAGGATTTTTTCAGTCCAAAATCCTCCATTTAGCTTTCCATACACCAAAAGTTTGCTCTATTACCAAACGTAAACCGGAATGCTTGCGGTTAAACAATTCTCTTGTAGTCAATGGATGTCCTCCCCTTATGAACTGATCAAGGTGGTATCTAGTCTTACGATGAGGCCCTAAGTAGCCAATTCTGGTTGGATACCCTGAGTCAATTAAGTAATATTTTCCATTTGGAGGATGAGGAAAAAAGGCTCTTGCGTAGTACAATATGTCAGTACCTTTGTGTCATGTGCTCTCCCAGGCACCCCAACATAAGTATATATGAATCTCATGTTGAAATTACATATATCAAGCACGTTCATTGTTGCTTCAGCTTTTCGACCTCTGTATGGTTCAACATTTTCAGATGGAGGACGAACCGGCACATGTGTACCATCAAGAGCACTAATGCAATCCTTAAAATAAGGCCAATACAGTTGATCATCTGCTAAAACATGACTAGGACTTGCAAACTCACCCATGGTAGGCTTTACTATGTCTGCTACAAGTTTCAAGAGAGCACTCAAAACATCATCTAATTTTCTTTTCATTGTGTCAAGTGAATGTTGATACCGCTCAACAATGACTCGTACTGTTAGATCTTGTGCCACCATCTCTATAAACATTGCAACACTCTCTTCTAGATAAACATTGCAAGATTCCTCCAACTTATATTGTTTTAACAACTTCTTACATAGTTCCTTAAATGTTCCCTGGTTCATGCGTAAGATATCGAAACATTGGGTTTCAGATTCAAACATAAATCGCTGCACACGACGCCAACCTCCACCCCGATTCGTCCTCAATATTTGCCTATCTATGTTAACATCCATCACCCCATACATTTCTTATCTCTCTCTC